>VXBJ01003785.1:28795-90460 GCA_013400055.1 Nycticryphes semicollaris | reverse complement strand
CCCACAACATCCTTCTCTAAATTGGAGAGATATGGTTTTGATGGGTAGACGGTTCAGTGTATAAAGAATTGGGTGGTCACATCCAGATGGTAGTGGTCAACTTTCAGATGGAAAACAGTGATAACTGGTATCCCTCACGGGTCTATAATCAGGATCAGTACTGTTTAATATTTTCATTAGTGACATAGGTAGTGGAATTGAATGAACCCTCAGCAAGCTTACAGATGACACCAACCTGAGTGGTGTGGTTCACACACCTGAGGTACCTGGTCAAGCTTGAGAAATGGGCCTATGTGACCCTCATGAGGTTCAACAAGGTCAAATGCAATGTCCTGCACCTGGGTTGGGGCAACCCTGCTATCAGTACTGTCTGCAGGANCAAAATGCTCCAAAGTCCTCTCATTTTTCAGTTCATATTGTTATTCTCTAAAAAAAAAATAAAAAAATAAAAGCATTTGTGTTGACCTTGTGCCTGTGGTGAACAGAAGAGCTAGACAGCATTTGAAGTGGAGTCAACTCTCCTTCAACATGAAATAACATTTACGTACTACCAGAGAGTTATGTCCAGAGAAGTTGTCCTTGTAACCGCTGGAGACTTGAGAGGAGAAAGCTTTCTCTGCTGACTGCAGTGTTCCATTCCTAGTTGCAGAAAAATGTACTTCTTTTAGATTATGTCAGGTTGCAAGAGGCAGAAGCAATGTAACAGAAAGTACGACTCATAAGAAATGTGCTCTCAACACCTGAGGATCTGTCCTGCACTTCATAATTGCAAGTCTGCCAGAGGCAGATTCCACCTATCAGTTTTCTTTGAAGTATTTTAAGCAGGTTATGTTAATATGTCTTTTAACAAAATAACATTTTGGATTACTCATACTTACAATGCCCTAAAATAGTATCCTATTAAAATGCAGTAAAATTCTACACTTACAAAGCAGAATATTTTACAAAAAAGGTAAAAGTGTTTCTCATAAGATGGGATTAGTATGGATCTTTTGAATTTATGTTGAAATGTAGATCAAACTCCTTTGACCTCATGAGAGCATCAATTCTACTTGTAAATATATCATTATAAATTAATAAAAATCATTAAAGATAGAAAAGTGTTCATGCTTTACTCCAAGTGCAAATTCTGCATTGAGCCTTACTTTTGGTGACAGACAGAGATGCCCTCATTTCCAAAGCACACATATATAGATGTAACTTACTTTTTAAGGCCAAGATAAATAAATCTTAGAGAGTGATCTTGGACCTTGAGTGTACATCTGTTCCAAAGTAAGGCTGGAGATGACTAGATCTCTTATTATATCCATTTGCTTCAACTGATACTAGCAATCTTTACTGACAGAAATTAGCAAGTTCCTCACACTGTCTATAGCTATGCCTGATTAACATTAATCCCCTTTTAAGAGCAGGTAATTTTTACTGTGGGGTGGATGATTTTAAGCCAATATCAAGCAATGTTTGGCAAAATTGACTTTCCCTGAGGTCACAAGAGAACTCTCTGCAAGGTACCAGGTTCTTCTGCTCTTGTTTTCCCCAATAGTTCCCATTGTTTCTCTCTGATGGGCTAGTGATTTATTGCCATCAAAACAAAAATAAGTACATGTAAACATAGAGCTGCCCCCATATTAAAACAAGTTAATTTTCTTGTCGCCTTGCCTCCCTAGTGATTGTATTACATTAATTTGGCATCTAACATACTGCTTTTCTAGAGAAAGAGTGAGTGAGCCACTAGTGTGAAGTTTAGTGAAGCAGGGATCTGTGAGATGTTTAGTTTAAACCATAACCTAACATATAAAATCAACTAAGAATAATGGTTGCAGATAGTCCAGTGAATGATTCCAGGATTCTGCTATAATTAGTATTAATTTAATAAACTCATCTAAAACTATTTAGTTCTACTTTCAACTATTTAGTAAAACCATTAAGGATTTTTAAAAGAATGTTGATGTGCAACATCAGTTGGTAATACTTCTCAGTCAGACTCTCTAGGCGACATACACCAATGTTGATGGAGGCCTTTCTGAGTAACACAAACTCCTGTCTAGCTTAATTCTGTCCCTGGAACCACTGTGGCAGAGAGGTTGGAAATGCATAGCTGAGTTCCCCCTCCAGGGGTCTACTGGCTTGGGTTAAGGTACACTGCAATACGCTCAGATCAAAGACAAATGTCAGAGTTTGATATTTCACATTCACAGAGATATTTTTAAATAGGGGAGAAATAGAGTTTTCTAGAGCTCACAGAAAAAAAATATTGATATGTAGAACAACAATTATTATTTTTCCAAGTTATGGTATTATCTAAGGCACGCGTGATTTGAAGCTATTTGCTGGCCTGAGTCCAGGAAAGCATACTTAAGTATGTGGGGAACGTATGAGTTGCACATGTACATGGAGGAATAATTGGGGTTTTTGCACATTGAAATACTGCCAGTACCATTTACAGTCTTGTCTAGTGACTGCAGTGGGAATTGTGGCTCCCGGGAAACTACTTGGAAAGACTACTCTTTTGTAATTAAACTCTGTGTTAAGGAACAGTTCCACCTTCTAGAATCTGACCTCAATTTCTTGAAGCCTTTATAGTGAAAAGATATTATTAGAATTACTAGTTTCCACTGAGCTCTTTCTTCTTTCTGAACTATGGTCATCAAATTAAGCGATTGGCTAGCAAATTAAAAATATTTTTAAATAGTTCTGTAGTACTCTAGCTGAAAACATTGTGAAGACTTGTGAAAGTTTACATGGTTACAAGCAATGGGCATATTTCCAGGGAAAAATTATATTTAAGACTTCTATTTACAACTACTGAAAGAAATTTAAAAGGAAAATAAAAAACACTTGTGGAAAACACAGGCTATGAATCATGGGTAGAAGAATACCCTGAGGAACAAGTATCGTACAATATCACTTAACTTATTTTTGTAACCCTTACCTTTTAAATCAATGTGCTGGCCTCTCTTGGTTGGCCATTCTTTCTGCAAGGCATCAGAGACAACCACTGAATGAGCACTTGAAAATTGTAAGAGCTGAACTGCTGAACACTGAATACTGATTGTCACACTGAAGAAAACAGTTAAATTATAATAGCTTACTATCAGTCAACTTTCAGCTAATTTATTTTACAGTTATATTCATTCCTGCAAGATAATTTTTGTATATCTTTTCCTGCTTCAAACCTCTTCTATTCCACATTCAGATTTCACAATTTTTTAATTTCGCTTGTTATAAAATTAGCATGTTGATCTGACTAAGCAATAAAACCTATTGAAGGTAAACCTATTCCATTCAGAAAATATAGTTTACACATTACTAGAACCTGTCTATTTCACAGCATTACAGTAAAAACACAGAAATTTAAAAAATTAAATATATAGTCAGTGCTTTATTCTTTTATTTCAGCTAAACAATGAACCTACGTAACGACCTCATGTAGCCATCAGGCAAGCATTCACAGAAAAGATAGCTACGTTTTTTGAAGAAAATATCCTTTGTAAAAAATAGAGAAAAAGAATTTTTGGCTTTTTCTTAAATGCAATTATTCTGGTATATCTGATTGTACTGGAGCACATAGGAAGAGGTAGTTATAAAAACCAGGTGTTCTGCCTGCCTTGAATATTTAGGATATTTAAGGATTGCTTTAAGGAGGTCCACACAACACTTATTACAACTATACAGTGCAAAGGAAGAAAACACAAAAGGATAAAGCAATCTCCATGTTCCAAGCAATCCAATTAATAACTACATATTTGAAGTTTAAACTCATGGATTGTGAGTGGACACATGGTTATATACACTTCAATAATTAGTATGTTTTCAAACTGATTGTTGAAAGCATACCATTAATGTTCCTTTGTTGATTTTGCAGTGTCACTGTTTATACTAACTTCCACTAAAGCCAGCAGGAGTTTTCTTGTAAAAGAAATAATATTATTTTACCTAGCTTCATCCCAAACTGGCAGGTATTTCCCTCTTACTAATTCTCATTGTTACAAAATTATATATGTTCAATGATGTACTGAATACTTTCCAAAGTAAAATATGTGTTTTAAAAGAGAAAACAGATACTAAAAACTGTTGGCTTCAGCTTAAATTCTTTTTTTAAAACATTCATTTTTTTGTCTCAGTGTGCACTGAAGGCTGTGAGAAAAAATTTGTTTTCTTACTACATTTAAAAAAATGAGACAGTTGCTGCTGTCAGATTTAATGAATGCTTACATGATCATTTGCATTCACTACACCTATGAAAAAATCTTAAAAAATCTATTTTGGAAAATGTATTATACAGATTATGTAGATGATTAAAAATAATGAAAAAATATCTCAGAACCCAAATACAAATGTCCAGCATTCAGGTACAGATTGAGGGGTTCTAGAGTTCAATAGTGCTTTTAAGCAATTTTTCTAATGATGAACTCGGTCAGCATTTTCAAGACTAAATATAATTGCAATTCTAAGGAATTTTTCTGAGCATTAGTGTTTTCAGCCAAAGCGCATAAAGACATCATCAGATAACCTTTCTGTCTTAGGGGATGAAGTATAATATATGCTTTTTAGAATTGCATGAAAACAAACTCACAGAACTTATATATTTTACATTAAATGTAGGAAAGGAAGCTTGCATCTGACATTTAATACATCTGGTGTGAATTTAGTGATGGTGGTACTTTACTGAAACATTTACTGTCAAGTTAAGGAGATGCCATAGAACGTGTTGTGGCGTCCAAGGCCGTCTGATTCTGCAGTTCCTCAGAAAAGAAGGATTCTGCAGGCTGCTTGTTACACAACACAACCCAGGATCTACTTGCCAACTAGCTGCCAGCTGAAGCTGAAGAGCTCTTGCAGAAGCCAGAGATGTTTTTATCTTCTAAACATGATTTGTCTAATGGTAGAATGAATGTTAGTTAGGCAGGATGATTTCATGTAACAATGGCATAAAGTTAATGTTCTAGTTTGTTAGTTCTGCCTCTAGGACCTTTTGTTATAGGAGAGAGGTGGAGGGGAATAGGAAACACAGGTACTTTGTAGGCACAACATTATTCCATCTGTTTTACGTAATTTATTGCATATGATTTAGATATCCTTCCTGGTTTAATATCACAAGATGACATGGGCGTATTGTCCTTCTCACTCCATCACCTGGAGAGTATTCAAGATAGCAAGCTAGCAGAAGCCACCTTACTCTGAAGGCTAAAATTAGATGAGCTGAATTCCACCTGCTCTTTAAAGTGAAGCATCCAGTAGTATGAAGTATGTAGTAAGTGAGGATTAGGGTCTGTGATCACTGCTGATGTGAAAGTGCTAATTAATGAGCAAAGATTGAGTGGCTTTAAAATATTCTTAATAACAAAGTTTTTGATATTTTGATGTAAACCTCTTCATCCTCAACAAAATCAAGAGCTTTCTAAATTAAAGGCTCCAGGCAATGTAGACATATAGTCCTCATACACAGAACTGGTCAAGACTCTTTGCTGTTTATACGTACACTTACTGAAATCTCCTATCCAAAAATAAGTATATAAAGAAGTGAAATTTCTCATATTAAGACATAGTATTTCTTCAGATTATAATCCATCAACCCTTCTCCAAGATGAATAGCTAGTTGCCACTTTTAATCTAACTTTTCTTTCTGAAATAAAGGTTCTTTCACAGCCCACAGTTTTCAGTCATAGTCCATACTGTTGTCCTCTTTGATCTCGGCTATTATCTTGTATGCTGAGTGTGATAGCTGATTATCTCCTTGCTTTTCAAAAGTCACAAAAATGGCGTATCACAATTCTGTAAACTCCCTTAAATTTCTGTATATTATAGAATAATTATATTTTAATTACCTATAATTTAAATTAATTACATTTTAGTTGTGAAAAAAATCTTGACTAGTTGTGATTCTTACTAGCTGTGATTAATAGATTTTACTTTGAATTGTATCAAATACAGGAAACAAATCTGGCAATTTGTGATAGTAGTAGAAGGGTTGTATACAACATGGAGGAATTTGCTATAACAGCTGAAAATAGCGTCAAATATTTAGGGCAATGCACACATTTATCTGATTGACCTTTTATTCAATAGATTTTCTGGATTTCTGTTGAAATATGAAAGTGTTTTCTCCCAATCTACTTTGTTGAGTTTTATACCTTTTATAGAATCTTATGTTTATCAAAAGATTTGTAATTTGTCTGTTTCCATTATATTGAAAATGTTTTTTTTTCCATAAACTAATACTTTATCAGATAGATACCTGAGTATGACACTTCTATTACCATATTTTGTATTATTTACCTTCCCTATACACTAAGAAATACAAAACAAAACTGGGCATACTGTTCTGAATTCTTTTGCAAAAGCAAGGCTGAAGATTAAGTTTCCTATATATTTGCTGAAATGAAAGCAAGTACTTTAAAGCATCCTTCATAGGAAAGTTTGCAAACTGTAGCCCAATATGAGTTGGAAAAGATTTGTTTATTCACCATCATATAGTAAATGCCTCTTTGCAGATGACTGATTTTATTCTAATATTAATATAAAAATGTTTTTGACAATGTTTTTTATTAGAGAAGCTGCATGCATGAATATTTGATTCTTCTAATGATATTATTTGTGCACAATAAATTGTCTCCTTGGTCCAAATCTTAAATATTAGCTTTATTTGTTTGTTTGTTTTCTTTTAATCTGTCCCTTTTGAAACACAACTAGACAACCATGTTACTTTCGGTTTTGTATTTCTGACTCCTAAACTAGTCTAGTGAAAAAGGATATCCAAAGATTTCATTGAGGTTCTACATCCATAAGACTCTCAACTCTATCATCTGTTCTTTTTGTTAATTTCCAGACCTTGAACTATAGAAAAAAAAAGTGTGAAAAAGCAAAACCACAAGGTAACACAGAATTAGCTTCTGTGAAGCCTTTAAAGACAAACTGCAAAGCATATCTATGTTCTTCACTACAAACCGTATAAAATTTTCTTGACTTGGTTTTCATTCTACTTCCAGCATGGGTTTTCAAAAGAGATCAGTCCTATCAAATATAGGAAATATGACATTCTTTTAGCCTTCTCATGTTCACGTCTTTATTAACATTATTAACTGCTTTATTAACTTTATTAAACTTCTCAGATAACTTCTTTATTATCTGCTTACTGTGTCACAGTCAGAGCATATTTTTAATTTTTCTTGTTTGCTTGAAATTATTCCTGCTTTTAATTTGGCAAGCTAAATGAAAATCTTTTTTGATATCTTTGATAGTGTTCACATATATATATATATAATCAAAGAGTGATGATATATTATTAGTTTTAGAAGGTATCCCTGTCTGCTAAATTTTATTTATCTCTTAATAAGAAACTAGTATTTCTGTATAGATTTTTAAGCCCTTTTTTAAAAAAGTAATTATTGGAAATTAAGACAAGAATAGGACAAGAATGTTGATGATCATACTAAGGACTGGAGTTTGAGGTTGCAAGTGAAAAATTAGAATAAGTGCTTGTTTTACATGTGTTGATTCTGTTTCCATAAGTAAATTGGCTTTTGTGCATGTAGATGGTCAAAATTAGTTGTTCATCCACATTGGCAAAGAAAAGACATACAGTGTATATACGCAGCTGCTACAATAATCATAGTCAAACGAGTTATGCAATTCCTTATGTATGATGTTGGAAATTCAATACTTACATGACTTTTACTGCTTGACCTAGAAGTTTCCTAGTACTACGAGTACTGGTTTATACTTTAACAACTAAAAAAAACTAATTATGGCATGAAAGCGTTTCCATGTTTATGTAAATGACAAGAAACTCCAATCTGTCCTAGATTCTAGAAAATGGGAGATTTGGAAATATAAAATATTATTTATTTGGCATTTTAATATTTAGAAGAAATCTGTCAATACTGTAGTTGAAATTATCTCTGGAGGGCATGGTATGGTACTGATAGCTAGGGTCAGAGATGTCTTCATACAGTCCTTTTTGCAGACATATTGAGAGATGACGACCGGTTTACATAATCAGGCAAGCATAATTCAAAGGATGACATATTCACTTGATTGAAAAATCTGACTAGACAAATTCATTCAGTCTTGGGTATTATCTTTGTGCTCAGTGAGCGTGAATGATTGTATATTATCATGTTTTATGTGATATAGAGAAACAATAGTATTCAACTGGGATCAAGTTCACTACATGCATCTAAGAAATATGCTAAAATTCAGATTGACTCTTTATAGGTATTTAGGGACAAAACTGTTATTTTCTATGGTGAATTATAATTGATGATGTCCCTTCATTTTCACATGCAAAGCTTTCTGATAAATAATCAGAGCTGCAAAAATGCTCTCTCGTCTCAAGCTTAGCATTATTTAGTAAACTTCTATGGTGAATCCTACTTGTAGATTCTTTCAGCATTACTTTATAAAGTAGTATCTGCAAATAGCTGAACTGACCTAATTGTTTTACTTAATTATTTCTCCATGTCTGAGAGTGGAAGAGAACTAAACAAGTCCCCTCCCTTTCAGTGACTCAGTTGGGATTTAATCACTGTGGGATTTAATTTTTGTTATAAAATCTTGAAAAAGATCCTGACATTTCTAAATTTTTTATGCTACCACGGTGTTTTCTGCAGAACAGCTGGTGTGTGTGACAGAGTGGCAAACTTCAATTTGTTCTCCATAGTCAAGGGAAATGGGGTGGGATGGGATGGGAAATGGGATCAAAACCTCTAGTTCCAGCTGCATTCTGAGACTATCTGCTATAGAAAACTCATAAGAGTATGCATCAGGTATGATACTTCATTGATGGTTTTCATCAGACAGTTTTCAGCAAAGTGAACCTGATCTGAATATCAGTAAAAAACTTAGAGATCCTTAGGCTGTATGGATACTAAAATTTATTATTGTATATTAAAATCTTTCTCAATTCTTATAGATTCTGTTGCATTTAGCACAACTATAAAGTTCATTTGATGCATCCATTCTTCAATGGACAAATATAGAAAGTGGTGATATCCTTAAAGCATCAGAGGCCCAGAAAATACTGACGTGATATATAACACCACGTTCAACCACTGAGTGGTGGGACCTGACTATGTAGCGTGCAGCTGCGATATGTGATACTTTTTAATTACTTTTTTTAAAAATACTGTTTATATTAATTTCAGGATGTCAAAAGCTGATATGGATCTGTTGCTACCTGTGAAAAAGTTTGCCATCCACGTACAAGTGTCTTCCTACAGACATTTTCTTATGGTGAATTGTGTGTATGTTCAAAGATTTTTAAGCCAATTCCTGATTTATATTGATAGTGTGTTATATGTATACCTTGATTCTTCATTTTTACCTGTTTTAGTCACAAGAAAATATTTTGTCTGTATGTATTTCTGCAACAGGTCTGTACAGAGACAGCTCTTTCCAATATTTTAAAGATTACATTGAAACCTTCCTGTGATCATTGAAGTATATGAAGTATAGTTTGTAGCTTAGAGGATAAATATGATTTAACAATCACAGTTTGTTAAGCAAAAGTACTAATGAGGAACGGCTGTACTATTCATTGGATCTGGCGTCTCTCACTTAATACAGTATTCTTGGATGTTCTCTTCAACCCATTTCCTATCAAGACATGCTTTAATGAAGCACTTATTATTCATACACTGCATGTTACATATCATTCTCCATGGTTTTGTACAAATCAATAAATATTAGTGAGCTAATGGTATTATACTCCCTGATTTCACAAAGGAAAACTTTAACGCAATACTAAGAAGCTTCTCATAACCAAGTTCTCAGTAATATATTTATTCAGTCATTTATTTTTACCAGAGGCTATACCAGTAATCCTCTCAAATGTGCTTAAGAACATTTATAGCAGCTGAACTAACACAGTGTTATATGCTTAGAAATACTGAGGATAAAGAAGTTTAATACTTTCATTAAAAACTAATGGATGAATAAACAAGAAGGAAAAAATGTTAGTTTATGCTTAAGGTTTTTGGATAGAACTGTAGTAATTTTGTACAATTCTTGATTGTGCCACAAATCCCCTGGGTAAGTCCATTGGTCTCTTTTTATCTTTGCTTCTGCTCGTTGGAACAAAAGATGAGATATGAATGCTTTATTTCATTTGAAAGCTCTTCAAGTTGACTGTAGATAGCCAATCTCATAAGAGACTAATTTTGATTGGTTTTTTTTTCTAACTGCTGCTGTTTTCAGTTATGAAAACTGATGCATTTTGAAATACATGTATTTTAATAATCCCTGTATCATTCTGAATAATCTGATCAGTAAATCATATTTTTATCATTTATTTACAACTTTCTACAAAATTTCTAATTCTTTAAATTTGTATTCTAAATCCATCAGGCAAAATAATACACACCATTTCTTTTATGAAGATGGTATCAACTTCAACTATAAGAGCAGTTTTTGAATAAAATCAATTTGCTTGCATGATAGCTCTCTGTTAATTCCAAAAACTAGACTTCTACAGCAATAGACTAAAGTATAGCAAAATAAAGGAGAACACTCCTGTTAGAAAATAGGAACAATAAGGAACACAATCCTTATTAATCTTTGCCCTCCTGGGCTTGAAATAAGGATTTACTAACATCTAGTACTAAGATAAGTAAATATAAGCATTAATTTTAAACACATTTCCTTATGTTTAAACTTGAATTGAAAAAAATACATAAGGAGTTAAATTGCAAAATTTAGAATGGCACAGGGAAGATTAAGCTTCTTTATGTAGGAAACAGTGAAAATTGTCATTGGAATGGTCAGAATCAGGTAAAATAAACATTTTAATCTAATTTTAAGCACCTGTCTTTAATTTTAATATTATTCATAATCTGCAATTCAGTGGAATAGATGCTGTGCAGAATTTAAAAATATGTTGTGTATTAATTCTGGGCATGAAATTGAGGATTTTTCTTTTTCTGTGTAGATATTATTTTACTAAACGTCTGAGAGCATATAGAGGCTTGATGCAGCATAGCAGAACTAAATTTTTGAGCGAGTCCTGTAAATAAGAGCAGAATCCCAGATATTCCATTTAAGTGTTGCCCATGAACAAAGAAAAAAGAAGACATCTCCCTAGATGAGACTTCTGGTGAAAAGTGCTCTGAAGGATTGCTATTTTCTGTTTTCCAGTATAAAGCGGTAAATACTTTAATGATAACAATACTTGAGTTGCAGCCATGAGCACCAGGAATTGCTCAGGATCAGGGAAAAACAGTAACGAAATTATTTAATTGCTTGCTAGAATTATCTTGTCCAATATTACTGATAGGACAGTGTCACTTCTATTCTTCTTAGTGCTGCTGCTCTGTATCATAAAGATCTCACTTCTAACTCATTTCTAACAGTATACTTGTGGTGATGTCAGCTGCATCTAACAAAATAGTAAAAATCCAACAACCAAACCCTGATCATAATTCGTGGTTTTCCCATGGAAGGTATTTCATAATGCATCATGGAGCAACAAACTTGCATTTTCGCTTTTGAGCATGTCCAGAAAGATGTTTTTACTTGTGGATATAAACCATATACCATTGATCAAAATTGAGACAAATTGTACTGATGTTCACTACTGATGTAGTGAAATCCCTCAGTCGGCTAACTCTTTGAAGGTAGAGGATAGAGCAACAGATGTGTGTGGGTTATTGACGGGTTAGAAGTTATGGCTGATCCTGGGTCAGGTAGGAATTAGGGCTTCTTGCAACAAAAAGGTGATGAGAACAATATCCCAGTTGAAGTGCTTATTCACTAAAGCACACAGCATGGGCAGCAACCAGGAGGAGATGGAAGCCGCTGTGCAGGAAACCTATAACGTAGTTGCCATCACGGAGATATGGTGGGATTACACACATCACTGTAGCACTCCTATGGACAGCTATAAACTCTTCAGAGATAGGCAAGGAAGGAGAGGCAGGGATGTAACCTTATATGTTAGGGANGTCTAGGAGATTCCTGGAGTGTGTTGAGTGTAGCTTCCTGAATCAGTTGTGTCCCCACTGGACTTGTTGTCCAGGGAAGGGCTTGAGGAGGATGTGATAGTTGGATGCCATCATGTGCATAGAAATAATGAAATGGTAGTTTCCGCTTCTTGGAGAAGAAAGGAGGGGGGCCAGCAGAAATGCTACCTTGGATTTCCAGAGGGCAGTCTTCGGTCTGTTCAGGAGCCTGGCTGATAGAGCCCCTNTGAATGTCTAGAACTTAATAATGATGGCAATAGGTTTGGGTGTTTGTGGGTAAGAACCAGGAGAATGGCCAGCAAGGCCATTTCCATGATTGAGATCATGGTGGGAGTCTGTTATAGACCATCGAACCAAGATGAAGAGGCAGATTACATCTTCTATAAGCAACTGGGGGAAGTCTTGTGGTTAGTGGCCCTTGACCCCATGGTCAACTTATTAGCTGGAAATACAACACGGCTGACAGAGGAAAGTCTAGGAGATTCCTGGAGTGTGTTGAGTGTAGCTTCCTGAATCAGTTGTGTCCCCACTGGACTTGTTGTCCAGGGAAGGGCTTGAGGAGGATGTGATAGTTGGATGCCATCATGTGCATAGAAATAATGAAATGGTAGTTTCTGATTCTTGGAGAAGAAAGGAGGGGGGCCAGCAGAAATGCTACCTTGGATTTCCAGAGGGCAGTCTTCGGTCTGTTCAGGAGCCTGGCTGATAGAGCCCCTGGGGCAGAAATTCTGAAGGCTGGACATTCTTCAAGAAGTAAGTGTTAGTGGTACAGGAGCAGGCCCTTTCCATGTGCCAAAAAATGAGCTGTCAGGGAAAAGACCAGCCTGGCTGAAAAGAGAGAGATGTTTGCAACTCAGGGGAAAAAGGTCTTTGGAAGAAAGAGCAGGCTACCCATGACAACTACAAACATGCTATGAGTTTATGAAGGGAGAAAGTTAAAAGGGCTAAATGCCAACTAGAACTTAATGTGGCTTCTGCCATTAAGGACAATAATAAATATTTCTATAAATACCTTAGCAATAAAAGAACTACTAAGGGTAATCTCCCTATTTTATTACAGGTTGGGGGGAACCAAGGATGACGAAGAAGCTGAGGTACATAATTCCTTCTTTTTCTTAGTCTTTAGCAATAGAACCTGTTGCTCACTGAGTAGTCAGCCTGAGCTATAAGACAGGGATGGGGAGTGCAATGAAGACACCATTATTTAAAAGGAAGTGGTGAGTGACCTGCTACAGCACTTAGACACACGCAGACCTGTTGGACTGGACAGGGTCCAACCGAGGATACTGAGAGAGGTAGTAGATGTGCTCCTCAAGCCTCTTCCCATCATTAGTCAGCAGTCTTCACTAACCCAGGAGATCCCAGTTGACTGGAGGCTAGCAAATGTAACACCCATCCACAAGAAAGGCTGGAAGGAGGATTCGGGGAACTACAGGCCTGTCAGTCCATGACCAGGTTATGGAGCAGATGATCTGCAGTGTAACTACATGGTACAATCAGGTAGAACTTGGGCAGTAGTGTTAATTTGCTTGAGGATAGGAAGGCTTCACAGAGGGATCTGCACAGGCTGATCAATGATCCGAGGCCAATGGTATACGGTTTGAGAACACCAAGTGCTGGGTTCTGTACCTGGGTCACACCAACTCTGTGCAGCAATATAGGTTTGGGGAAGAGTGGCTAAAAAGCTGCCTGTGGAAATGAACCTGGAGGGCTTTCATCCACAGCTAACTCAGTATGAGCCAGCAGTGTGCCCAGATGGCCAGGGAGGCCAACAGGATCCAATCTTGTATCAGGAACAGTGTAGCCAGCAGGACTAGTGAAAGTGTGATCATGCCCATGACATGTGAAGGCACACTTCAAATACTGTGTTCTGGTTTTGGGCTGTCACTACAAGAAAGACACTGAGCTACTGAGAGTGGTCAGGGAGAGCAAGGGTCTGGAGCACAAGTCCTATGAGGAGCAGCTGAAATAACAGGGGTCGCTTAGCCTAGAGAAACCTTATCACTCTCTAAAGCCATTTGAAAGGACATTGCAGTGAGTTAGATATCTCTTTCTATCAGGGAAATGTAGCAACAGAATGAGGATTAATGGTTTTAAACTGAAAAAGGGTAGATTTAGTTTAGATATTAGGAAGAAATTCTTTATTGTTAAAGTGGTGAGACACTGGAACAAGTTACCCAAAGAGGTTATGGACACTCCATCCCTGGAAGTGTTCAAGCCAGGCTGTATGGGGCTTTGAGATATGTGTCCTTGCCAACAGCAGGGCATTAAAACTTCAAAAGGCGGGGTGAGGAAGACCATTCAGGGCATGATTATGCCATAGATAAACTTTAATACATAGAGAATGTTAATACATAAATTTTCCCTTGAATACAAAACAAATCTGAGAATCATGACAAACACAGTGAGAAAAACAGCCTTATGAAAAGGAGGCAAAGCGTACCCAAGACAGTATGTTTGATGCTACCTGAAATACGTAGCTCATGATTCAAAACTAGTTAAAAAAGTCATCAACGCCTGACTTTGAACAAGAAGATCAAAGAGGTGTGATGGGGAGCAGGTAATAGCAACAGACTGCTTTGTGAAGTACAGAACTCAGCCCGAAATTTCATCTTTGCGGCCTGTCAAGTACAAGCTTACGTTTAAGTTAAATAGGAGTTTCCTTGTAAATCCAGGGTCAAATAGCAAAGGCTCCTGACAGGACATGTTTGCATATTCAGGAAATCTACAGGCCTTCCAGATCTACACTGAACTTTAATGCATTCTTATTTGGCTCTCAGGTAGACAACAAAAAGAGGCAGATCTCCTCCTCTTCTCTGTAGAGTGTAATGCAGTTGGGGAAAATCCCTCATTTTCCACAGAAAGGAATTGGATAACTCTTGCAGACCTGTAACCTTACAGATCCGGTCATGGTGTTTAGGCTTATTTAGCATTACACTGAAAGACTTTTCAAGGATGACAGGTGCAGCTAACAAGTATAAAATAAAACAATTATTGATTGACTGGCAACACAAAATATCACTAGGATTCAACCAGAAAATCAGATGAGTATTATGCTCACCATCCCCAGGAGACACTAGAGGAGGCTGGAAGACATCAGTCAGATGAGCAAAGGCTTGTCTCTCAGGATTACTGGGACACAGTCTCTGTGTTGCTGGCTTACTTTCATTTCCTAGGTCAGTTGACATAGATAGCACTTATGACCCCATCAATTGCCAACTCTGTTTTTTTTTCTCTTTAGGATTTAAACATTTACTAGCTGGTGTTTAACATGTTAAAACCTTTAAAATCTAAAAAACGTGTCTCAAAAAACTTAGTGCTCTTTGTGATTTTTCCTTTTATTATTTTCCTGTGGACTTTATGCAATTGCTTCAGCAATAGCAGCTAGGGGGTCAAATTGAGTTGTCCTTTTGGAGACTCCCTGTGGAGGTGGGTTATGGTTTGTACAAAGGGTGGCACATCTTTGCCGCTACCCTTGTCAGTACTGTATCCAGCTACATCAAAAACAAGATTCAGGACACACCTCAGTCAAAGCTGGATTACTCTTTTATAGGTAAGGGTTGGACACAGGTTATGCTTTGAGGAGCAAGAAATACCTCCACATACTCTAGAGAAGCTGGGCATACAGGGAGTTACCTCCACTGAATATCCTAGCCTCAGCTCTTGAGAGTGCAGTGCATGCTTATAGTGGTACCTGGAGCTGTGCAAGGTATGCATGTGGATCTGGGTATCTGTACTACATAAGTCTGCAGTTATGCTTCTCCATACCCAGCACTGCAAGGTCCTGCACCTACAGGCTAAATGCAATTGGCTAGCCACTCTGGCTTCCAAAAAGAGCACTGATATCCTTTAGCCATGTGCTAGCTTTTGCCCCAGTCCTTCCGTCCCTTTCAGCCTGAGCTGAGCTACACAATGCCGGCAGTCAAAAATGAAGAGCTTTTCAGCATGATTTCACCATTGATTTCCAGTGGCAACAAATGTGATATAAAAAAATCTCTCCTGCTCCCGAAATCTGCAGTATGGACTGGAAAACATATTGTTTTCACAACTAGGTAGAAGGGAAAACTCATGCTTTTGGTAAGCAGTCAGATTTTTCACAGCAAAATCTTTTATTATTTTTGCTTCTGTTGTTAATCTGTTATGAGGAAATAGTCTCAGGAAAACATGAATGATGGAAGTAAATCTGATTTGACTTTCAGCAGCCAAACGCTGTCTCATGGTAACAATGTCAAGTGAATTGATTGCTCCTTCCTCAGCTATATGCTGGGATTTTCAGCAGAAATTGATAGTTTATTATTTACTATTGTAAAAACTAAACCAAACAAACTTATAGAACTAGGGTATAGTTAGGAGAGAAGCTGTGGGTGTCCCTTGCAGAGAAGTTTTTCAATAATAGCATCAATAACTGTTTCTCTTTATGCTCTACTACAGAGGAAGTCACACGGTTCAGCACAAGAGCTGCGCTTGTACCTTCCTTGAGTTAACTGTTTGTTTTAGGGTGGAGGGGGGGGATGAGATATAACCTCTTGGGATGCAAAGTTCATTTGCCTACCTTTCAGAGCAAGGTAGATATTACAATACCCACCTACCAATTGTAACAGATTTAATTTCCACTAGAAAAGGACTCTCAGACTGAAAACTACATACCACTGGTTATACCCAAAAGTCATTCATACCACCTCATCTCACAAGCACAATGTCTCATGGAGGTGCCTACTGCCAGTGTTTCTGCCAGCCCACCAGTAAAGGTTTGGGATGCTTGGCTTCAATTGTAGATTTTAGATATTGAAATAAAATACATTATTACTTATTTATATTGAAATAAAATACAGTATATTCAGGGTGAAGACCCTGTGTATTCCTCTGCATATATGCTGACCTTTCTTAAGAATTAAATCTCCACTGACAGGAGACCAAGTTGGCAGAAAAGTCCTGGGGTCCTTATAGGTACCAAGTCGATCATAAACCAGCATTGTTGCGTTGCAGCAAAGGCCACCAAAATCTTGAGCTGCATCAGTCAGGGCCTCACCACTGACTCAAGAAACATGAACCTTATCCTCTACTCAGCACTGCTGAGAGACATCTGGACAGCTGGGTCCAGTGTTGGGCTCTTCAGTACAAAGGAGACACAGAGTTATTAGTTCAAGAACTAGATTGTCCCTAAAGTGTTACTCTCTGAATAATTTGAAATGGTTCCCTAAACTGATCCTGAAGTTTGCAGGCAATTGGGAGGTACCGAGCAATCAATCCTCTGGTGGGTTTGTGAAAAGCTCCCTGGACTCTTGATGACATTTTTAGGCTACAGTCAACTCCTCTGTAAATACTTCTGTAAAACTCCTCTCATGTTTCTGTATGTGCAAAGTCTGCAAGAAGTGCACCAATTGATCAACATGACTACAAACTGCTATCGACCTCTTGGGAATACATGCTATATTTGAATTTCACCTTTCTTTCTAGGATGGAATTGCTGAGAATTCACAGTAGGGTTACCCACCTAGGAACTATTTTGCTACTGCAGAATGCTACCATCTCTTCTAAAAGAAGATACATGAAAATGTGGGCTCCTCCCAGTATCTTACTCTGCGACCAGGGAAATCCCCAGTTAGGTTGGTGCTATTTGATGTCCTCTGTCCTGAGTCAGGGAGTCTTTTCAGGTGAAGGAAGAACATGTAGCAAGAAAACAGGAGGTGGCAGCTTTCTTTTGGGCTTATTTCTGAAATGTGTCTAAAAAATCTGTCCTTTGCCTACTTTGTTCCACTACAACTTGTTTGCCTTGAATTATTTCAATAGGAAATAACATAAGTCATCTTGCTGTCTGAACTTCTGAGTCTTTCCTTCCACACACACAGTCTGCATGTGAGATATCATCCTCTTCGTTAAAGACAGACATGTTGCTATGTCCCACACAGGTTAGGACTTAAACATGGGACAATGAATGGTATGCTGAAAAAAAAATTGTAGAGAACTCCTTAGAACAAGTCTAGAACAAAGTTACTGTCTCATGCGCGCTGTGGGCCTCCATTGTATCTATGAAGAGTTTTGAATTCTCTGAGATACTGCAATTAAATTAGATTAAACTGCTGCTGTCTGTTGTCATCTCCAGTTAAGTAGCTCTGCATACACAAGTTCAAGCTTAGCAAGAACTCCTCATGTCGAACACCAGATGCAACACAATCTATGCCATGTGTTTGTGTCAGGTGGAGCTGGAGCAATAAAAATCATAAGACAAAGAGAAGCATTAGACATCACCTTTGAAGGCTGTTGTATCCCACTGGTTGTGGACTTCATTGCTGCTATTAGGCAGCTATGAATGAGAAGGAGGCTGAAGACATAGCCTGACTTTTTCCCATCTTCAACCCTACAGTAAGAGGCATTTGCAAGTCTCTGCCCAGTGACTAAGCCTCAGCTCCTTGGCAGTAGTAGTTCAAATCTGCCTGCCTCCAGAGAGTATATGGCCTGCCTCCATGCTGGCTCCATATCTAGGGGTGTGCTGAAAAAGGCTGACCTGCACACCCGGTAAACCAGTGCCAGGTAACCAAGCGCCTGGGCCAGAGGAGGCTGGCAGTTGCTTTCTCTGGTAGAAGGTCTCTTGTGCAGAAAGGGTCCTCACTTTCTTCCCACTGGGGAAGCTGGGCTTGCCTGCAGCACTGATGATGAATCAGGCAGGTGCCGTGACTGGATGTTGGCTTCTCCCCACAGCCAGATTGAAGGTGTGATTTTAATGATTCTGCTACAAGCCCTCACTGTGCGTGTTTCTGAGGATCCAGCCTCCACCTGCAGCCTTGATCAGGGTGGAGCCCTGGACTGGACAAGTAAGTATGTCTTTGGGAAATTACGCTGGACACTCGGTTGCACTCCATGTACTCCCTACTCTCCTCCAGGTCTCACTGCGAGATTGATTGGTATTGCAGCATATCACATCTTTCCCAACCTGATGGTGCAGTCCTTGCTGCTTCTGATAAACCAGGCCTGCAAGATTGAAATAGGAAGACCCCTAAGGTGCCATGAATGCTCCTGCTGACCCTAGGTTAATATTTCTCTTATGGCCACCCTGCAGAGACCTGTACTTCACCAAGCGAGAAAGCAGCTGGTCTGAGGGGAAGATGTCCACATAGCACAGCATGCACTGCTTTGCAGTGTGGGAGGCCAAGACTACAAGTGCTTTGACTGAAAGCTGCTTCTCTTGCTTGTGTACACAGAGCTACCTGGGTTTGTAACAAGACAGTACAGCTTTGCTCTGCCTTATTTCACACTTCCCTTCCTCTCCTAACTGGTCAGTAGAAAAGACAGCAAGACAACAAGAGCACAAATATATAGACAACAAGAGCACAAATATATTTTCAGTGCAGGCTAGACCCTGGTCTTGATCTCTCAGCTGGTTCATATTAATGTAATACAGACATCAGGTACTGTGGACTTACCATAACACAAAGGCTGGTAAACACATTTTAAATATATCCTGCTTGGCTGAACAGAAGCTCCTCAGAACTAGTTGTCAGGGAACAAATCTTCACAATAACTGTCCCCAAAAAGCAATTTGAGTGTATCATGTCTTAAAGCCTGCGGCTCTCCATCTTATCAGATCAGAGCTGGATCTAATCTTAATCATTTTAGAGTCTGATACATGCAGGGACATCTGTGGAGAAAGGCATGGAGGTGTTTATTTGAGACACTGCTGGAGTAAGAATGCAACTACTTCTGGACCTTTTTGCATGTAGCCTTTTAGATTTACTTTTCTTTCCTTCAGGAAAGATTCTTTCAACACAATTATTTCTTTGACTAAAGTTTATCCATAGTGAACTTTCCTGCACTTTGCTATAGCAAGAAGCACTACCTGCGTGGAACCGTTCTCTTATGAAGCTGGAGTGTTTTGATTCAGTCAGTCTTGTAACTTCTTCAGCACTCCACAACACGCAAATGTGTACACATGCAAAAAACCACACAGAGCTATCTGAAGGTGAATCTTGCCAGCAAGCCTGGGATTTGTGAGGAAGAGCAGTAATTGAAGCCAATGGAAAGATACCAGATTATATGACAACTGCGAGATACCAGTGATACAGTCATCAGAGTATTGGATTGGGCTCCTTAATTCCCTGTTTCCACAGCAGCTTGTCACATTCTTTCCCCTCTACATGTTTCAGCATCAAAACCAGTAAATCAAGCGAAAGTCCTTCTTGGGGAAAGCACTATGAACTTCACGAACCAAGTACTGTCAATGAAGTTGCCACGGCAAGCTGCACAGCATTCACAGATGGCTCTGAAAAGGGTCACAGGGAATCTGCACCTCCCTATTGAAAGCCCTCTTAACATCTTGCCAGGCAAACGTGGAGAACTCAGATCTGGGAAATCTATATTGGAACAGACAGGTAAATACCAATTTCTGTGGAAACATATAAGCATGACTGGTTAGAACTGGGAAGACAATAGGCAGGAAGAACTTCAATTTTTTTAAACCTAATGCAGATACCAGCGTGATAGAGGCTTCCATCAAATTGTCAATTTAGTGTGCAACACAGGTTTTCTGGCTCTACTTCTGACCCTGAAAACATCACAAACTAAGTAAAAGAAGTCCATAGCGGAGTCAGCAGAACTCTGGAAGAGGAAGAACCAGCTTATCTTCCTAGAAAGAGTAAGATAAGTCATTTGGCCCAAGACATGAAGACAGCAGAGAAAAAGCAAACGTAGTTCTCCCAACTTTTATTGCTGAGTCACAAGCATGCCTTTACGAGGCAAGGAAGAATTGTTCACTTTTCCACAGTCCAGAGATGAGGGAGGGATATTGCCTCAAAACCATTGCCTCAGTGTGTTGTTACTGAAGTAGCAGTGATATTGTTTAAATTCTCCTAAGAATTCAGGGGCTAGGTTAGAGTAGAAATATTACAGAAGGTAATATTGCGAAAAATAACCACCCACTGTGGCCAAAGATATTGCAGTGATTCTTTGTCCTTCTTCTACAGAGCTGGTCAGTGACAATAATTAGGATCCCATAATAATGGGATAATGAACTTTTGCCTTGATAAGAGTGATAGGCAACAAAGGTACCAAGAATTCAATAGGTAAGGTTGGTAATGGCTTCTTCTGCCTTCCCACATCGCTCAAGCCTCAGCTGTTTCTTGTTAGCAGTGAGAGATGCATTGGCTGTGAGGTACAGGCAAGGCAAAATGTCTAAAACGAACATGGGATATGGGAATGCAGGAAAAGTTGCAAGCTTGACTTTCCGGTACTAGAAATTCAAATGGTAGGTGATGTGACAGAAAGTTATTAGAACCCTCTTGCAGGGATATAAGCTATTGGAATGGAAATTTTGACTGCAGATGGACTAGCTGATTATTTTTCTTCTTTTCAGTGTTTAGTACTCAAACTGTGAAACATGAAGATACATTGTCCCAAATCTGAAATAGTTTCTTTATTGGGAAGAAAAACTTAAAACAACTATAGATCAGACTCATCATTTAAGCAGCACAAGGCCAGGCTAAGCTGGCTGCCTGTCTGTGTGAAAGATTCTGTGCTGCTAGCTGGCTCATGATAGGTTGGAGGTTTTGGCAGCAGTATTGGTTGCTATCAAGGGATCTGAGGCTGGTCCAGGTCTTAAAAGACAAAGGCAGCTATAAAAAGAGGCTTTCTCAGCAGGGAGTCTGAATTTATTTCTCATTGAAGACAAAAACTCTTATTAATACTGTCTTTATTAGGTAAAAGGCTGACTGAGCAAATCAGACTTGTGACAGATCAAAGTCTGTGGAGACCTGACCTAGGACACTTGAAATTGTTAAGTTTTGGCTGATTCAGCCCAAATTTACTTATGTGAATATAAAGTGGCTGAGCATGGTGTGTACCATGAAGTTTACAGCTGTTTTTTCCCAAGACTCTGAATGTTACAAGGCAACAGTGACAGCTGATCATTGTCCAGCCTTTATCTGTTCAATTTCAGAATACTAGATGTTGTCCCTTCCAGGACTTGAGTCCTGATTTTGTTGTGGTTGGTAAGGATATGAAATATGTGTCTCTCCTTGCTGCACTTTGCCAGCCAAACCTGCACTGGCTGAATCACTCATCCTGACTAAACACAGAAATAAACTACAGTGAAAATGTGATAATTACAGACAATAACAATGAGCCTCTTTTTGTCTTAACCCTTTAAAATTTTAAATCTTGCCTTTAACTCTTTAAATCAACTCTGTTAATTTAAAGCTTTGATAACCACAATCTAATGCTCCTAAATTATGTCAGTGCAAACAAAACAGAATTAAACAAGATTGGTGCCCCATGTGTCCAGGTGCAGTATGACCATCATCTTGCATTATAGTAGCAATGCCTGCAGATGCAGGATGCTTGGTCTCTGAGAGAGACTAAATCTAGCCTGGGAAACAGAAAGTGACTCCGTGCTCTCTGGCCTTCCCTCTCCTCTTCCCCAGCATGCAGACTTCCAAAGTTTGCTTGAGCAGTATGAGCCAAAAGGGAAAATATTTGCCCATTATGGAAGAGGCGTCTACTGGAGAAAGATACATCCTCTCCTTACCCACAGAGCATTTCCCAATCAATCTATCTTTTCTGTATCATCCTGTCCTCTCTTTGTCATTGTCAAGTAACATGTAACTAGATCTGAAGATGTCAGGAGTGCTGATGTGCTTGGGCTGATATACCAATACAACAAATAATAAAGTAAAATAAAATTATAAAGTAAATGAAAACAAGGGACACAAACATCTTTGGCGACTACATTAAAAGGCATAGACCTTGAACGACATGTTTCTGCAGAGAGTATGCTGCAGGACTATGCTGTTTAGCTGTATTAGAAAGGCATGGTTTTTTGCTTAGAGCTTTTCATTGTTTGTCCAATTATCAATTATGCACTGTGTGTGAAGTCTGAAGAACAGGTCCAATTCAAAGTTGCTGCCCACTTGACACAGTGACTACTACAAACCATCTAGCAACTATTTATTTCATTTTTTATCTCCTCTTCCCTTCCTATTTTAACAACTCAGACTAGGCATCAGCTTGATGATAGCTTTTTTAAAATGACACAATATTCAAAATTACAAAAATGTACTCTGTCATGACCTGCCTTGCCACTTTGGAGACAAGATGAGGAAGTTCTTCAAAAGGAGCACGAGACAGCTAAGAACTACAGAATGCATTTTCTGAATCATGATATAATGTCCTATTTTTTTTTCCCCCCAAACCTACTGACTTAGAGGTGATGAAAACATTAAGCAGCATCGTCCTCGACAGCAAGCCTATATTCAATATCAGTTAGACCCTCTGTGTGACACACAGATAAAGCCTCCTCAGGGACATGACATACACTGACACTGTGGAGTAGACCAGAGGCCACTGAGACAATGGGCTGCTCTGGAGCACAGTGTGTCTGATGATGATTCTTTTAATTAGCTTGGTGATGAGAAAACAAGTGAGAGCTCCTTGGGCTGACTTCAGCTACCATGAGGAAGGACTCTATGATGAAGGATCAAGACTCTTCTGGGAGGTGCAGAGGGAGAGCATTAACCAGATGGAAGTTGTATCATGGGGCACTCCAAGATTATCAGGGGAGCCTTTTTTTTCTCTGAAGGGTACTTATCATAGGGGAGACCACCATCCTTTGGGATCTTCCCAGCTTGACCACTCAAGAAGCAACTTAATAGAGCTGTCCCTTCTCTGAGAATAGGTGGTGGACTGGGCAACCTCTGGAGATCCTTTCCAGCCAAGTTATTCTATCGATCTTTGAATCTGTATAATCAGATACTCTCTCATCTCAACTGCCACAGACATGTTTTCTTAATTATAACTTAAATTTCTCTCTTAGCATGGCGAAGATCTAAGTGACCAGAGATTCTCTTCCATATAGCCAATGCTGAGTTTCAGGTAACACAGTGAACAGTCTTGTCAGCCCAATCTGCAAACTGGCTTTAGGCTGTTCGTGTCCTTAATGCAAAATTAAGACAGGAACAAGTATGCCCAGAAACATAGTACAGAATAAACAAATCCCAAGGACTTTTCTGTGAGCATTTTCAAATAAGCTGGGTATCTGGCTTCCTGAGGAGAGGGTGTAAGAGGATAAGTCTTGGAGACAACCTGCAATGAGTGATGGATTTGGAAATAACTCTAATAATGCATCAAACTAGCTTCCCACCAGGAGAGAGTTCATTTGCTCCTGTGCTTCTCCAGTCTCCAGGAGCCAAATCAGCTCAGTGCTGGGTTAATAAATTCAAACACAAAGGGGCTGGTTATTTTGCTTGGGAGTCAGATTCTCAGCTCCATGAGTCTTTTCTTGGTCAGAGACAAATGCTAGCAATGCGCGCACACAGGTGCGTCTGTACAGCAAGGAGGAGGAGCATGCTGCTTCGGAGATGCTTTCCACATCCTCACAGACTGTACCTACCTCACGACTGCCCATCTGCCGCACTTCAGTGCTTGCACTTGAGCGCCTCTAGAGCTGGCTACCAGCAAAAGAAGTTTGTGTCCCTCTCTGCTCTCTCCCAGCATCCAGTGCAACTTGCAGCAAGCACTTTTCGCATGGTCCCACTGCCATACACATGCTCTTTCTGCCTGCAGAGATGGCTGGGGAAATTCGATAGTGGAGAAGCAGGGAAGGTGAAACTAGCTAGTCGCCTGTCCTTTTTGGTGCACTTGTTCCTGGAATGACCATCACCAGAGGCAGGGAATGCTCTGAATGCCCTCTTCTACAGCTGCCCACTGCTGCTGAATCCCCACGGTGGAATTTCACACAGACCCTGGCTCCCCCTAGGACAACTCCTCTACCTCCTCTTTCCATTTTATTTACCAGGAAGGCAAAGGCTTTCATTATTTAGGCCTTTCTTACACTTTTGCTTTTTCTGCACACTCAGCACTTCTCTTTCACTCAAAACAGCCCCATGTTGAACTTCTTGGAGCTCCTGCCTTGGGAAGGGTACAACCTTGTGGTGACACAGAGAGCAGCACCATATTGTAACTGTGCCGGAGGGATTTAAGTGCTGTGGTAGTGAGGGTGAACCAGGCAGTGCAGACTGGTAGAAGAGCAGAACTCCTGGCCATGGGGGCAGAGGGTGTGTGGAGGAGAGGAGAGGCCTGCAGTGATGAGTGATGTGGCACAGGGCACAGAGCCCTGGAGGGCTCTAGGCTGCATTGCCTCACTGCCTCTCCCATCAGACTGTCCCCAGTGGCTCTAGGGCCCAGCAGACATAGGAGGAAATGGTGCCCATGGTACCAGGAAAAGGGCACAGGTGGAGATAGCAACCCCACTGACATAGTTAGTAGTACTGAGAATTTTTCTCCAGTTTTCATGCTTTCATTTTCTTTTATTATATGGTACACAGATTGTGGAGGGGAGGCGGGAGGGACAGGACCACAAGAGGCTGGTGTGTGCCCTGGCTGTGGCCTGGCCCTAATTTAGCTGGCTCCTGAGGCACCCTGCCAATGTCACTGATGATGGGGTGGCTTCCTTTTTTAACACAGAGTAAGCACTCTCTGTCCCGAGACAGTTGGTAAACTTTTTCTATTCCTCCCTAATCACTGAAGGATGGAGGACAAGCATTCTTTGTTCCTCCTAGATTAGCTTATCTGGTTCCCCCAGGGCTTGTGGCCAACAAGCTCCAACACGTCCTCCCCCAGCAGCCGAGCAACGCTGCGGGCCCTCCCGGGGCCGATCGGATCACCTCCTTCAGCTTCCTGCAGGCTGGGAAGGATCCTTGGAGCTGCCGTCCCTCCTCTTTGCGGCTTGTTGGAGCCCTCCAGGCGAGTGTTCGCTGCCCCAGCTGCCCCTGGAGGGCCTTGGTGTGTCTTCCTGGGCCACTTTTTGCTCCTCCTGAGTGTGAATTCTGGAAGAGGAGGGGCTGCCAGGACCCCCACAAAGGGCTGGGATGGGAGCAGGAGACCCCAGCCCATGGGTGTCCACCCACCCATCCATCAGCAGCATGGATAACCCCCAGGCCTATCTGATGTCAGGTCTCCCTTGTGCACTGGCACACGATGGTGCTAATCAGCTGGTGGACAAAGCTTCTCATGTGCCTGCCCAGGGAGGTCTGAAGCTACTGTATCAGAGGCTCCTCATCCAGATCAAAGTATCACAGGCTGGATTTGACAAGCCTCTTTGCTGCTGCTTCCTGGGAGTCCTTGAAGAGCTGCCAGGGGAAAGCAAGAGGAAAGGGAAGGAAGCAGGATAGATGCAGAAGGATGCCCAGACATAGGCATGGAAGCCTTCTCTGGAGCGGAGGGCAGCAGCCCCACAGCTGCAGGCTGGGGTGCTTGCAGGGTGATGGAGGCTGTGGGCATCCAAGAGCTCCATCAGATGAATGACAACTGATGGTGCTGATGGTGGGATGACATACTTTTCAAAGTCATCATCCACTCACACTGAGTGCAAGATGGAGCTCACCCTCCTTTTGCAGAAGGCGCACTTGGGCTTGCTCTCAGCCCACTGCAGGATGCAGGTGTAAACAGAACTGATGGAGGCATGGGACTATGTAACTGGCCTCCTCGCAGCTGCCCCGGCATACTAAACTGCAGTTCTCCAGCTCTATGGCCACGTTTTATGTGTGCTGATGTGGGCTGGGGGGAGCTGGGGGGACATTAAGCTGCTCCCTCTCACTACTACTGCAGCTCTGGGTGTCACTCTAGAAAAGGGAAAGAGGGCACAATTGTTGGCTGGCCCCAGGGTGAAGTTGAAGAAATGCCCAGGTCCCTCAAGAAGGAAACTTGCCCAGCTCCACAGGGGGAGGTTTCCCCTCCCAGTTCACCTCCGCTATTGTGAGTACATCTCCTGGGTGCCCCAGCTGCGTGAAGGCCAGGGAAAATCCTCCAATGGCTCTGAGGTCAAGCACTGAGTGTTGCACTTAACTTCCTGGGCACAACTTCAGCACCAACAACAGCATGCCTGAGACTCCAAACCTCACATACTCAGTCAGATGGAGCGCAGGCACAATCCAGCTGGGTGGGACTCAGCACGCAGATAAGTAGCAAGGGACACAGTCCATCATTCTGGGATACCACAGTCCATCCCTTGGTCACATCAGAACCTAATGCTCGGTAACATCTCTGTCCATTGTGCATGCACATTACAATGGACTGTGCTTGCCTGCTGTGTTCCCCCTGGGAGTGCTGCAGCCCCAACACACAACCCTGGGGTTACCACAATGCTCCTTTTCCCACCCCCCTTTGCTTTGTCTTGTGTTTAGCATTGGTGTTTCATGCCATCAAGACCTCACCTGTGTCTTCTCAGGGCCTCTTCAGATTATTCTGGATGTAGCAGATGTTTCCAGGCACGTGCAACAATAAGGTTTATTCGATAACACCTCATACCTCTCTTGGAAGCTGAAGTCCCACAGGCTATTTCCACCTCTCAGCACTACTGGCCAGCCCTATGGGCTCCCCTGATTCCACCCATGAGAGATCAAAGGCAGCACTTGATTTCCTTTCAAGGATTTACTTCAGAGAAATTTGCCATAAAAACACAAACAAAAATTCGAAAGCAATACCCATTGACCTTAAGATGACTGCTGATTCTCTCAGCTTACATTGTAAAGTAAGTCCAAAAAGATACATCACTAAAACTGGCAAGCATAAAAACTGGCTTAGCCTCAGGCTTTTTTTACGTATTGTAGGTTTGGATTCTACTTCCTTTGCATATTTTTGATGTGAGCACAGTGAGGACTATTGTTAATTCTAAACCACCTTATGATCAGAAACGCGAGAATATTGCTTCCTTTTCTTCACTGAGTCTTGTTCAAACTGACTTGTCAGTCCTGTTATTTCCCTTCTTGGGCTTTTACTCTGCAAGACACTGTAATGTGCCTCACTTCTCAGTTCTAAGCAGTTGTAACTGGATAATCTGTAAGTTTCAAGGTGGAAGACAAATAAGATGGGCTGATGGAGGAGCCTGTTGGTTCTCCACACAAACATTTCCAAAAGTCATAAATGGGAAATTGTGCCTTGACTGAGTCCTGCAGTTTAATTGCCTCCTTTGAAGCTGAGTCACTTGCTTTTACAGCCTCTGTTTAAATTTAATCAATACTTCTATGTATATGCAAGCAGCAGCCAAATTCAAAATGCTGATGAAGTGCAAGAGTCAGGACAGGGGAAGACATATGCTCTGCCTATAGGCAAGTGCACCAGATGGGCTCCCCGGCTCATAGCATCACAGAATCACATAGTGTTTTGGGTTGGAAGGGACATTTAAAAAGGTCCAGAGATGTGAGGCATCTGCACATTCTCTGGCAATCTGTTCTGGTGTCTCTCTACCCTCATCACAGAAAAAAAAATCTTCCTTATATCTAAACCTATCTTTTTATAGTTTAATCCATTGCCCCTTATGTTTCAGGACTCACAGTTCTCTGAAATACTTCCATCTTTCTTCTTAGGTGGTATTGGCACTACGTCCTGAGCTATTACAGCCTGAACACTACAGAGTTTTACACATTTTAGCTCCTCATTCTTCTCCTTCCCTCAGTGTAACAAACTATAAATAGGCTGTGTAGATCCTTGCAAGGAGGCATAGCCACATGTATAAAACTTTGTGCTGGATAACTCAGCCATAACGCAACATTACAGACATTGTTCTGTTGAAGAGCAAGGTTCGGGGAGAAGAGTGAAAGTTTAAGGTGCTGGAGGCCTATGTATGTGACATAGCAATGTATCTGTTCTTGCAGATAGCCAGCCCTGACTTACACGAACAAGACAGGAGCATGAAAAATGGTAGAAATTATAAGCACCAATTATAAGCACTAGTTTTAAGAAGCTGCTAACCAACGATGGAAGTTAGGAATACAAGTATTGTAAGTATCAAGTAAAGGTACAGCAAACCCAGGACCACTGGGGAATGAGTCAGCATGGTGGACTGCTCACTTGGAAGAGGATGAAGATGCTCAAAAGAAGAAGATAGCAAGGAGAGGAAAAGGGGGATATAAGGAGAAGTAAATCATGCAAGTGAGGCTAATCACAGACTCTGCTGAGCAGCCCTGTGCCAGTTTGGCACAGCAAAACAAGAAAATACGTCTGTTTTGCTCCAACCATCTTTATGTTTGACTTGCTTCTGTACTCAGAGGACACCCTAACGTACTTTTCTAAAAGTGGGTGTACAAATGGGAGACTTCCTAAAGCTGTGAAGTTCAGCTCATTTGGGTTAAATGGTGACCTGAAAGTAAACTTTTTGTTTCCATTTCCCTAACTCTGCTAGTGGAGCAGGAAGGAAGAAAGATTTTTGCTGTTCCAAGAGAGGCAACCAGTTCTATTCATCCAGCCAAGACTCCCTAAGTGTATTTGACTACAACTACAGCTTTGGAGAAGGTCAAAGCTCTTTCTTCCCAACCTCATCATTGACCTTTAAGTTTTTGAATGCTGTGAATGGTGTAAAGCTGAAGCAAGCACATTCTCTCCCGTGGAGGCTGGGGGTCATTTCCTGGTTTCAGCTGAGAGTTAATTTTCTTTCTACTAATTGCTGTGAAAAGAATGTCAATAATGCCTATTGTTTTAGTTGTTGTTAGGCGATGTTTATACTTCACAAGGACTCTTTTAAGATTCCCATAGAAGACTGAAAAACAGAATGCCCAACGGAATATTCCATACTATAGACGTCATATAAATAGGGGTTGGCTGAGGCAGGGCGGAATCAGCAATCACTACTTGGGAGGGTACCAATTCACTGAGTGGTGAAAATGACTTGTGTCATTGTTGTTATTGCTTTCTTTTTCTGTTACTGTTCTATTAAATTGTCTTTATCTCAACCCACAAGGTTTTTTCCTTTCCCCTCCTTTTCTCCCTGACATTCTTGGGTAAGGGGGAGAATTGTGCAAGCAGCTGTGTGGCCCTAGCTGCCAGCTGGGGTTTAACCATGACACACACACTTGAGAAAAGGGGAGCTTGGGGGTAGTCCTGGTGCCATGGAGTCAAGTTGTGAGCAGTGATGGGTAGCTTCAGCACAGGGATCCTCACAGGCCAGGCATGTAGGGACTGAGCAGAAAACATGAGCACATTTTCTCCTTTGAAAATCATGAGAGGGCACGAGTGCTACAAGGCAGAGCATGTAATTTGCTGCACTCCCAAGCTGGAGCCTGGCCCCTTGCTGATGGGAGCAGTTGGCTGACTTTTGCATCCCTTTTTGCTTTACAAAAGCAGAAGGCCTCTAGTGATACCAAACTCCAGCCAGGACTTAGCAGGAGGCTTTCTGCAGTACCAGTTTTCCAGTGACCCCTACTGATCTATCATAGGGGTCTCTGTTGGGGTTACTAGGGTCACAGAAGACTGCCAGACCTGAAGGTAGAAGACTACCTTCAGCAGGTAGAGGACGTGGGTCGGCCCCTCAGTATTATCATGCCGATAGCTTAATATCAAAATCCCTCTGTCCTCCTGAGATTTTGGCTTCACAGTTTCCATAGGCTTTCCAAGGAAAGGCACATCTAACTGTGGACTGTGACAGACAGAGGAGTTATGCAGCCTTGAGAAGAATATACAGGAGTAAGCCAACTTCAACTATGGTGAAGACTAGCACAGAAATCTGAATCTCTTTTGTTCTCAAAACAAAAAGTGAAATTGGCTGAGCCAGCAGAAACAGCTGATGGTGCAAGGCAGGTATTTGTGTGAGCTACCTGGCCTCACTGTTAGCAGTGCCATAATGCCTCTATGGCATGCTGCCAGGCTGTGACAATGCAGACGCTTCATTACACATTAGCAATTCAGAATTAGCCTCACACACCTTAGTAGAGAGGAAAATCTCTTTCATATGCTGATAAGAGCTGATAAGAACTGCAGATAAGAGCTGTCTTACCTGGTGCAAGGCAGACTCTGACCAGAGCAAGAGTAGATTTTGGAGATATTTTTCTAGCAGTATTTCCTAGCGCTTCAACCTAAAGCTGTTTAACTTACAGCTAATTTCACACTCTCATTTTAAGTATCTGAGATACCACTTCACATTATCATTTTGAGCACAACTTAATGCACATCTGGCAACTACCGAGACCTTTTGTTTTTGCTGCATAGCAGATCTGATGCATCCTTGCATCTACAAAAAGCTTTTTAAAATGTAATATAGTGAGAAACAATTAACCTTTTTCTTAAACCATCCTTTATTAAAAAAGCATAAGCATTTGTAAATATATAAAATTATAAAATACCAAGTGCTTCTTGCTTCCCAGTAGAGTAGGACTCAGGAGTGGCAGGTAAACTTGGTGTCAATCTGTTCAGTGTATCAAGTTAAGGGCTGCCGAACTGACCAGATGGCTTTGCTAAAGACAGCTAATCTCCTTCTGACAGGTCTGAATTGAGCTTGTTTCACCCCAGTTTCCGATTTCTTTCCTGCTCCTTTTGACAAACATCCGTGCTCACTGGTAAGAGGAGATTTGGAGCTGTAGGAACTAATACACTTCTTAGAAGCTTGCAGCTAGGTGTTTTACAAAGTGCAACATTTCCAGTTGCTAACGGGGAAGAGAATTCAGGCACCGAGGAAGTTCCTCTGCACACTGCTATCATTCTCTAGTTGGACTGGACAAAACCGTTCACAGGTTCAATTTGCATCAAGTTCCCTTGATCAGCAAGTACTCAGATCCCCTTGCAAGATACATAGTATGAAGCATCACCAGTACCACCTATCTTGTTTTTTTACCACTGAGATGTTATAGGGTAAGAGGTTCTCAGGTTGTACACCTAGATCTGAAAACCAAAGCAGGACACTGGACTTCTGTGGAAGTACTGTAAAATGAAAAATCCAGTTGTACCCATTGCAATTGTTAACGTAACTGAGCTCCAAATGGGATCTTCTACCTATCTCTTCTAACACAGAAGAAAGCTGTCAGTTGCAGAAAGAACTGGAAGGTGCTTGTTGATGTTGTTTCTTACTTGGTTTTCCCCAGAAAAGTCCCTCTCATCTGTAGTAACTTATGCCAGCTGCATTCTCTAAGTGGTCGCCTTTGCCAGTTNGTGGTCGCCTTTGCCAGTTCTTCTACCAGGTTCCACCACACCAAGCACTGCTGTGTCATTCCCTAAAACGTGAGCTACCCCATCAATGTTCCCCTGTAGCAGAGCATGACTTGGCTTGGGGAGGGAACACTACCTTGTAATCTTAAACCAGCAGCTTCATCTTAATTTGGAAAAATTAAATCACTGCAGTTGCAGGACAGGTGGAGAAACAACAGAATACCAAGTAAAACAAGCTTATCCTAAATGTCTCAATGCCTGTCAGGGGATCAGAAGAGTGAGGAATCCTGCTGTATTCTGCTGCTTATAGATATATTTTTTTTTTTTTTTACAGGTAGCACTGCAGGCAGGGCTTTTCTTTTCCCATTTGTAGGAGAGGACAAAGTGGCTCATTGTAACAGACTTGTATTACAGATCATATACCTACACTTCCCTGCTGCAATGGAAGGATGCTCTAGCTTTTAGTGCCCTCTAGCCAAGAGGCATGATTAGCTCCAACTTTAGGGTGGAAGAGTTGTTATGCTATACAAGAACCTCAAGTTTTTCACTAGGTTTGTGATAGGCATGACTTCCACCCTTCTGAAAGCTTCACCCTGATCCAAGTAGATAAGAATGAAAAAAATGGCTGAAATATGATGCTCCTCTCTTCTGCAACATTTCTTTAGCTTGAGTCAAGTCAGCTAAAAATCCCTGTTGTCCCATTGTCCAGTCCCACTTTGACCTTTCTGGCAGCACAGTCTTTCTTACAGCCTGGACTCACAAATAAATACAAGATGGAGGGAAGCAGAGTAAAGGTGCCCCAACGACTCTGCTCTAGCCCTTGGTTGTTGTGCACCAGGACCCAGATACCACAGTGTGCCATCTGAGCATTTGCAGTCATGGTCCCTGACCACAGAACCTGAGTCCTTCTCTTACTGGGGCCTTAGCATGCCCCAGAAGACCTGGTTATGCTTCAGGAACATCTGCTGTTCCGGTATCTTCTGCCTTGACCAAATCACCATTGTTTGTCTCAGCATGAAGCCGCTTGTAGTCAGTATGGAAGAAGATGACAAAAAAACAAGCCATAGCACTGCAGAGGCCAGCCAGCACCAGTACCGGAGCTGCAAGGAAGACAGACTTTTAGACGGTGAATTCACAACTCCCCACTGGTGCAGAATTCTAGAGGTCAGCTCCCCAGCAACTATTTTATCTCCTCCCAAAGGCTACCCCTGAGGACAGTGTGCAGCTCACAGTGGGGCAATGCCAGTTGGGTAACTGCCAAACATTGTCTCAAAGCACTGACATAGAAAGATGATTTGGGTGAAAAGTTGAAGGCTTCCAGAACTCTTGTTCTGCATGACCCCACAGGTTAGAGGTCTTACACCATGTGTTTGCTGCTCTGTGTGGTTTTTTGCATGTGTACACATTTGCGTGTTGTGGAGTGCTGAAGAAGTTACAAGACTGACTGAATCAAAACACTCCAGCTTCATAAGAGAACGGTTCCACGCAGGTAGTGCTTCTTGCTATAGCAAAGTGCAGGAAAGTTCACTATGGATAAACTTTAGTCAAAGAAATAATTGTGTTGAAAGAATCTTTCCTGAAGGAAAGAAAAGTAAATCTAAAAGGCTACATGCAAAAAGGTCCAGAAGTAGTTGCATTCTTACTCCAGCAGTGTCTCAAATAAACACCTCCATGCCTTTCTCCACAGATGTCCCTGCATGTATCAGACTCTAAAATGATTAAGATTAGATCCAGCTCTGATCTGATAAGATGGAGAGCCGCAGGCTTTAAGACATGATACACTCAAATTGCTTTTTGGGGACAGTTATTGTGAAGATTTGTTCCCTGACAACTAGTTCTGAGGAGCTTCTGTTCAGCCAAGCAGGATATATTTAAAATGTGTTTACCAGCCTTTGTGTTATGGTAAGTCCACAGTACCTGATGTCTGTATTACATTAATATGAACCAGCTGAGAGATCAAGACCAGGGTCTAGCCTGCACTGAAAATATATTTGTGCTCTTGTTGTCTATATATTTGTGCTCTTGTTGTCTTGCTGTCTTTTCTACTGACCAGTTAGGAGAGGAAGGGAAGTGTGAAATAAGGCAGAGCAAAGCTGTACTGTCTTGTTACAAACCCAGGTAGCTCTGTGTACACAAGCAAGAGAAGCAGCTTTCAGTCAAAGCACTTGTAGTCTTGGCCTCCCACACTGCAAAGCAGTGCATGCTGTGCTATGTGGACATCTTCCCCTCAGACCAGCTGCTTTCTCGCTTGGTGAAGTACAGGTCTCTGCAGGGTGGCCATAAGAGAAATATTAACCTAGGGTCAGCAGGAGCATTCATGGCACCTTAGGGGTCTTCCTATTTCAATCTTGCAGGCCTGGTTTATCAGAAGCAGCAAGGACTGCACCATCAGGTTGGGAAAGATGTGATATGCTGCAATACCAATCAATCTCGCAGTGAGACCTGGAGGAGAGTAGGGAGTACATGGAGTGCAACCGAGTGTCCAGCGTAATTTCCCAAAGACATACTTACTTGTCCAGTCCAGGGCTCCACCCTGATCAAGGCTGCAGGTGGAGGCTGGATCCTCAGAAACACGCACAGTGAGGGCTTGTAGCAGAATCATTAAAATCACACCTTCAATCTGGCTGTGGGGAGAAGCCAACATCCAGTCACGGCACCTGCCTGATTCATCATCAGTGCTGCAGGCAAGCCCAGCTTCCCCAGTGGGAAGAAAGTGAGGACCCTTTCTGCACAAGAGACCTTCTACCAGAGAAAGCAACTGCCAGCCTCCTCTGGCCCAGGCGCTTGGTTACCTGGCACTGGTTTACCGGGTGTGCAGGTCAGCCTTTTTCAGCACACCCCTAGATATGGAGCCAGCATGGAGGCAGGCCATATACTCTCTGGAGGCAGGCAGATTTGAACTACTACTGCCAAGGAGCTGAGGCTTAGTCACTGGGCAGAGACTTGCAAATGCCTCTTACTGTAGGGTTGAAGATGGGAAAAAGTCAGGCTATGTCTTCAGCCTCCTTCTCATTCATAGCTGCCTAATAGCAGCAATGAAGTCCACAACCAGTGGGATACAACAGCCTTCAAAGGTGATGTCTAATGCTTCTCTTTGTCTTATGATTTTTATTGCTCCAGCTCCACCTGACACAAACACATGGCATTTGACCACGTATACGATTGCTTAGGGCTCCAACAAGTTATTCCTGCTGCAGTCCAGTGCCAGCCCTTGGCATGTAAATTGATCACGGGAAGGACTGTTACTGCCCCATCTGTTGTGACCAGCTGACCTGTGAGTGGTGGGCCCCATCTCCCTCAGCAGAGCACTGAGACCTGACCCTATACTGCTGTGGAAATGGGTGTCCTTGTCGGGCATACAGCCCCCATTCACTTCAAAGGTAGGGTATGCCGAGCATGGTTAAATCCTGCTTTCTGCCAAGCCAGGGAGCTTCATGTTCCTTCTTGCTTTTCTTGCACCAATTCCACATACTCCTTCTTGCTTTAAAACTGTTAGCTCTGCGGCTCTATGGCTCAGCCATCCAGCACCTGCTTTGTCATGGTCAGCTGTACAGACATGAGAGAGAAGTTCAGCTGGATAGCTGGTGATGTCCAGGCTCTTCTCTGCACCTGTGTGTGTGCGTGTTTGAGACCCAGCTCAGCTGTGAATTTGACTTAACCTGCCTGCTTACCTTGCAACAAAAATCAGGCCTGTAGATGTGCCCTCTCCCACAGGGTAGGAACACTCCACAGCCAGTTCCATGGCAATGGGGTAGATGGCAAAACCGAAGAAACCAAAGAGTGAACTGGTAATGGCCAACATGACGGCCTGATGTCTGAACCGAGAAGTCTGCAGGCAGAAAAACAACACCAAAGTCTCAGTGTCAGCACTGCTACATGGACAATCTCTGAACCTGTAACTTGCAGGAAGTCCCAAGGGCTCACTGTTCCCACCGGTACCATCCCTGTTTTACCTCCAATTGTCTAAAGTCAACAAATGGCTACAAAATGGAGATTTATGTGTTGAATTTAAGCAAGGAGAGAGAGGATCAGCAGAATTACCTGAAAAGCACTGGTGTAGTTGTACTACTGTGACTTTGTGACTTGACTTCCTTGTCAGTAACTTACCAGAAGTGTGCTCAGTGTATGTTCAGCACAAAGTGAAACACAAACCTTCCTCCCAACGCAAGCTAACATTTCAGAAGTGGTGTTTGCATTAGGTTACATAGGAGAATTCCCTGGGTTGCAGCAGCATATTGATAAGAAAAACTATACCTCATTTTGCTGGACTCATGTTGATAACATTGGGGTTTTACCAAAAAAAAAAAAACCCTACCCACAAAACAAACAAAAAAACCACCTTAAACATTCACAAACCCTGGAGATTAGTTTAGTGCCTAGAACAGCCTTGTCCTTAACTCCGGAGGAAAGACCATGGGCTTGTCCAGCCAGCATTAGCAAAGTCAAGGGCATAAATCCTGCAGCCACAGTGATGCCTCCTTTTTTAACCATGTAATAAATTCCACAGAGGAAAGCAAGGTGTCTATCATGGGATGGCCGCAACAGGCCTGGCCCAGCTGATCTGGTAAAGTCAAGGAAAGCTCTGTCTGGAATCTGAGTTGAAAGCATCACGCAGATTTGAATCAGTGTTCTTCATCTTACTACTTTAAACTAGTAGTTCATCTGTATGGGATAAAGGGGACAGAGGGAAGGGGAAGAAGAAAAGGTTTGCTTGTTGCCTCTGAAACAGCCTCTTGCTTACTCTATGCTTTACCTGAGCCCAGGCATGCCGACTTGTATTTAGACCATCCTCCCAACAAATGGCAGAGTACTAAAGTGGGAAATGCAAAGTCTGCTTTAGGCACCTTGTTTTTCACCTTTAGGCACCTTTCTTTATACATCGCGTTTGTCTCTCTCTTCAAAGTGGAGCTAACACCACCATGACCTTGGCCTAGAGGGTGGTGTGGTCATGCTGCAAAGTCTGGATTTTCCAACACATAGGAAAACTGTACAATGCAAGCCTGTTACAAAAGTAGAGGCCTGAATCTGTTGGTCCTCTGCAGTGCTAGGAGTCCTGTGCTTCACAGCCAGGGTCCTGCTGGGTGATGGCTCCCATTTGCAATGACTATGCTTGAGTGCAATACTTGCACTCCAGCCTGATGGACGTAAAGTCTCTGTGTTCTGCATTCCTATCCTAGCTGAATTCACGCATTCCTCTTTTCTACATCTCCCTTGTATTGTCCTCCTCAAGGAATTACTGCAGAGCTAGGCACATAAATAAGCCCCTTCCTCTAATCTTACATTCCTGGCAGCCACCAGGAGGTGCTGGGCAGGTGTTGGGAAAGCTATAGCATCCTTGTTAATTTTTGTAAGGTGGATATTTAGCAATTCTGTTTCTTTTTGGAGAGAATGGTCTCAGGGCTGGTAAGCACAGTGATCTAACATAAGAAAGTAAAATTACACTAATTAATTTATATCCTGACTCCATCTGTCTCAGGCTTCACAGTGACTGTGAAATTCTCAGTAAAGGGTTTTTCTTTAAAGCATTCCTAAATCCAGAGAGATAATCCCAAAGCATAAGGCTTAAAAAGAAATACTATACTACTTAAAAATAAATATTATGACACTAAATTACTGTGGTTTGAGTTGATAATTTATCGGATGGCAACAGAACAAAGTCTACAAGGTACAGAGCAATGCAAGGGAGAACTCACCACTGCAAACACAATGCTGGCAAGGGCACTCAGACAGAAACAAATCTTGGTGGACTCTATGAACTTCCTTGTCCGGTCAACATACAGGCCCAGCAGAAAAGCACCCAACAAACCACACACTGTGAACAGTGCACCATTCAGGCCAGCAAATTCCTGGGGAGCAGAAGAAGAAGTAATTGAGCAACCAGAGCAGTTAGAAAATAGGTTTTGATGTCACTGACCCATCTGCCTGCTGCTACTGGGTCACTTCCCTGCCTGTTGCAATAGCTGAGGTCTTCACAGCACTCTGAGTACCAAAAAATGCAGCCCAGCTGTTGTTACAAGTGTGTGGAGACAGTAGGGTCACAGCACTCTCAAGATCTCAATGGATGACAGGTCTCTGCACACCTGGCAAGGGAGCCTGGGAGCAGAGCAGCAGCAGTTCCCTGGTGTTAAATTCTCCAGCCTGGGCATCAGACCATGTTCTTGGCTCCTCCAGGGGCAATCAAGTGCCTTGTCCACACTGGTAGTAACAGGTCCAACTGCCTTGTGATATCCTTCAGTTCATAATCATGGTCTTTACTTCCCAGGGACCAGAGACCTGCACTGGAAGAATGCCTTCAACAAGGCTGGCAGCCCCAAGGCACGTTAGATGAGACAGAGCATTGCCTGGTTGTAGCAAGGAGGTCTAAAGGAGAAGTGAGCAGTACTTAGGGTACATGCCCTGCTGCCTGCACTAGCTATCTTTGCTTTTCCCACTCCTTCAACTCCATAAGAACTCAAATGCAGACATCAATACTGAAAGCAGGGAAGTTTTAACAAATTTGGGAAAACATTTTTGGGAGCCTCAGGGGCAGACTGGAAGGAAAGTATATCTGGAATAGCTTCTGTGGGCTAAAGGGACAGGACAAGCCAGTCACACACAGAAGAAAGCATCACAATGCACAGAAATCAATCTTCAATGTTTAAAAGGTTTCCAGTTAAAAGTCAATGGAGTGTGTGAATGTGACCTGGCTACGGAACACTGAGGTAGGTATCAGTCACAAGAGCTGAGAGGGAGTGGACAGAGACCAGATGTGTAGGTGTGCACACATGACAGCTGGAGAGGTGTCTTAAGAGGACCTCCACAGGGATACAGTAGCAGGACTGTAATGCTGCCTGCATGAGGGTAAATGAATGAACAGGGGCAGCCCCTTGCTATTGCAGGGAGAGCAGGAGGAGATAGTTGTGCACACACTGTGCTCAACTGTAAAAGCATCATGGGAAGGATGGGGGAACAGCTGTCATGGCACCTGTGACTTCCTCAGCTGCCCTGACTTCTTCTAAGACTGTACAAAGAGGAAAAGGCGCTTCTATCAGCCTGCTTTCAGCTTCGCTCTAGAGCCTGCACAGGCCCCATCCTACTCTAGGGTAGGTGTCAGAAGGCTGCATAGATATGACTGCTCTGGAGTGCTTAGAAAAAACACAGTACTCTCTTTTTCCTGAGAAGTGTTTGAGCAGTAAAGGTTTTTCATTTGCAAATGTGAGCCTGCCCGTGGGCACTAATGAAAATGCAGATGATTCCTAATACTGAGACATTGACAGCGCTTTGGATTAATGTAGTGCTTAATCTATATTAGATAATGTGAGCAAATAGGATGAGACAGTGGAGCATATTCAACTGTCTTCATTTAGCTCTGAGTCCCTTAACAGGGAAAATAATTTTGATTGTATTAGAGAGGATGAGGACAATGGGGAGGAAAGGAAGAAGACTCACATTTGAATACCCCTTTTCACAAAGGATCTGTTCTAGCAGAGCTGAAAAGCAGGTGAACATCCCAATTCCTCCTCCAAAGCACACTGCCAGGATGACGTATGGCTTGTTTCTGAGGAGCTAGAGAAAGAAGTTAATTATCATTTACACAAGTGGAGTCGGGATAAAAGGCCTGGCTGTAACAGTAGATTTGAGGGTCAGTGGTTCTGACCCCTCAGCTGGAAATGCTGACAGTGCAACCCTGTGATCATTAGAGGAATTTGGCTCTTTCCTTTCAGTTCATCCAGAGGACAAGTCAAAATAGGGACTGTGTAGGGAGGAAGGATCTCTTCATTACCCAAATTCATTCACTTTTTCTTGTGTTGTCCTACCTGTTACCACATCTGCTCAGAAGGCTCAAGTTATACAGTCCTCTTGGATTAGCTCTGATGTGCCTGCTTGAGCCAGCTGAACGCAGCCAGCCCGCAGCTGAACAATGAGATACCATCTCTTGCAGCTCTGCTGTAGGCAGCTTCTATTCCCTGAGGAAGAAAGGAGTCCTGGTCTCCTTCAGGGGGCTTTCCCTGTCAGGTGTGGTGGAGTCAAGTTCAGAGTCTGCTTTGTCAGCAGATTCCCCAGCACATCCCCCTGTCTGGCAGGGCTGCATCCCTCACTCCAGCACTGGTCTCTCTGTGCTACAGCACTTACCATTTTGAGCCCTGTGAGGAACGGCTTAGAGGTGGAGTTAGTGGCACTGGCAGAAGGAGGTGTTGGAGGAACCTTCTCATGAATCCCCACAGTTGCCAAAGCACAGGCTGTAACAGCTGGGATGGCATAAACACCCAGCTACACAACACAAAGTAAAGACACATTAGTCTTTTCAGATTCACTGCCTTCAAATAAATCAGCTGGACCTCAATCAGCCCAGCTGGCTGATTAAAGCAGTTTTCATTTACCATCAGTGGGATGCGCTTTCCTTCAGGAACTAGTGCAGGTGACAGCACGTTTGCTATAAGAATACCCAAGGGATTGGCTGGAAGGAAATAAAACAGAGACACTTTATTAATGCAAGGAGTCAGAATCATTTGTCCACCTCTGCTACCAATCAGCATCAGAGCTGCAGTGTGCAGCTGAGCAATGAGTAAGGACAGAACAAAGCACTTTTAGGGAGAAACCAGGAGGGGAAATATTTGGAGAAGTCACTGGACTTACACTAATATGTTTGTATCCTTCTGTACTGAGGAGCCTAGAAGCAGACACAGCTCTTTCAGATGTGGACAAGGGACTTCCCTCAAGCTGCTAGCAGTACTCTTCCCAGTGCTCACCAGGGTGCCATTGGACTTCTTTGCCAAAAGGGCATGAAAAGCAGGAAAGCTCTATGACAGCTCCTAAAGTGATCATAGGTCACTCCTGGTACCTTTCAAGCCAATAAATTTCCTCAATAAAGCCCACCTGGTATACAAGTTGATCTCTGCTACCATCATATGGCAGAAGAGAATACTGGATATTTGTGTGTACTTGAATAGGGGCTGCCTTGTTATGGGTCTCAAGCAGAGCAGCATGTGAAGCATCCGTCCTGGGACCTACGTTATGCAGGAGACAATTTTTTAACTTTAAGGCAATGTTCTGCAAACAGTCGAACAAATGAATTTGATGTTCTACTAGTATGTGGGGTTAGGATAGCCAAAGCCAACCTGGAATTGAGTCTGGTAACAGATGTGAAGGACAAAAAGAAAGGCTTTTACAAGTACATTAGCAGCAAAAGGAAGGTTAGGGAATATGTGGGCCTGCTGCCAGGTAGGCTGGAGATTTGATAACAAAGGATATGAAAAAGCCCAAGGTATACAATGCCTTTTTCACCTCCCTCTACTGGTAAGACCAGCCTTCAGCCCTGATACCAGAAGTAAAGTCTGAAGCAAAGAATATTTACCTTCAGAGGAGGATTAGGTTAGGGAATATTTAATAGGTCAGAAATACACCAGTCCATGGGACTGATGGGATGCACCAATGAGTGCAGAGGGACCAGGCTGTTTTCATTGCCAAGACCATTCTTGCCTGTATTTAAAAGATCATGGCAATTCCAAGAGCCTCCTGAGGACTGAAGGACAGGGAATGTCACTCCCATCTTCAAGAAGGGCAAGAGAATTAAGGAAACCTCAGGCCCTTCAGTCTCACTTTGATCCCTGGGAAGGTCATGGAACAACTAATCCCGGACACCACTTCCAGGCACATGAAGGACAAGAAGGTGATCAGAAGCAGTCAACAAAGGAGACATGGTTAACCAACCTAATGTCTTTGTACAGCGAGATGACTGGCTGGGTGGGCGAGGGGAGAGCAGTGGATGTTTTTATCTCAGTTTTACTAAGGCTATTGACACTGTCCCTTATAACATCCTTACAGACAAGCTGACAAAGTACTGGCTAGAAAAGTCAACTGAACAGCTGGGCACAGAGGATTATCATCACTGTCATGAAGTCCAACTGGAGGTCAGTAACTAGAGGTGCACCTCAGGGATTGACACCAGGCCAATACAGTTTAACCTTAACAAAAAAGCTGTAAGATAGAGCAGGGTGTATCCACAGCCAGTTTGCAGACAATGTGACACAGGAAGGAGTGGCTGATAGAAGAGATGGCTATGCTGCTATTCAGAGGACCCTGAACTTGGAAAAGTACAGTTTATAATCCTGGTGAAATGTTAGCCATACGTAGGCAAAATTAAACAGTTTCCAAGGGAAATTAACATTCTCCATTGGGATATATAATGCATATGGGCATTGTAGGGCACTGCCTGAAAACTACAGTCAGGTGTTTCCATGAACTATTGGGATGCTGATGCAGTTTCAGAAGGTATGGGTGAGGGGTGGAAATGTGAGCATTGGGCTAAATGTGAAAAGCCTAGGTGAAACTATCTGATGAGTAATTACAGGGTTTCAGCTGCCTTTTCTTCCTGGGAAAAGAAACTACATAAGCCTAGACTAAGAATGGAAAGGGGATCACTTGAGTTAATAAGCTGTACATTATAGTACAGGGGTCTTGATGGATTAGCTTGCACTACTCTGCAATGCGCTGTGTGTTTTGTGGACAGGAATGCTGATGCACCAAAACTCCACAGCGTGCAGGAAATGGCATGCTGACAGACCACAGGAAACAAAGAATCCCATGGATGAAGCAGAGGCCACTTCAGTGGACTGAGCCATATCTTTCTTCTCCTGATACAGGAGAATTTCTCATGGTCTTCACAGGGGATCAGTTCTTGGCCCTGCACTCCTTCTCTGTGAGTAAGTCTCTAAAAGTGATGGGGACGACTGAGATATGACAAATACTCAAGAGCCCAGCTGAGTCACAGCGATTTCAGATGCTCAGCAGGATCCTGGGTGCAGGGTCTGGTTTTCGTCTGCACACAAGCACAGGGACGCCTAACCAGAGGCACTAACAGGAGCTGTGGGGATACTAACCAGAGGCTGTAGCACTAGTTTGTGTGTGCAATCCTGAGACCAACATTACTGCAAAGCTGAGTGCTGCTCTGGCAATAACAGAGGAAATGGGTACTGACAAATTAGAGCAAGCTGAGAGAAAAAGCTCATGTGAGCAACATGCAGACATAGAGACACATGGGAAGAAGCAAAGGGATATGTAGACGTAAATTGACTGGGTTGGAGCCATTCAGTCTTTCTAGACAAAGGAGAGAAGAGCTGACTGTGTCCATAGCTCCCTGACAAACAAGTGGAACAAGACTGAGTAGCTGGGGGATAAGGAGCATTGAGACAAGAAGTAACATGCAGGCATTTGCTAGTGTAGTAATTAACCACTGGCATGAATGGGGCTGTGGCTCCTTCCAGGCAATATTTAAACATTCTTCAAATGAAAACCTGGTTCTGCACAGCAGACAGTAAAGAGTGTAACCCGACAATATTAATGGGAGCCCTCTACAAAGCAATATGGAGGTGTTGCAGCAGATAATCACAGCCTATTCGGTCCTCACACTGATATCTCAATGTGCCACAGATTGAACAGCTTACAGCTTCAGGTCTTGGGTTTCCACTGTTCCTTGCTCTTACGTTTTATTCTTTCCCATACTTAGATCCATTTGATCCTGTAAGGACTGAGGACACTATGTGAAAGAAACGCTCTTTGGCAGCTCTGACTTAAGAGCAATTGTCTGCAGGTTGGGGTACTTCAGGGCAGTGAAGGACTGAGTGCCCAGTAGTCCCTGGTAGTAATTGTATTGCACCACGATGACAACTGAGCTTCTTCTTCAGCAGTGACAGTCAACATCTATCTCGGCTCTGGAAAACAAGGTGAGCCATCAGGTCCACCCTGTTCTAGGAAAGGCAGTGCAAAAATAACTAATTTATGCTGACATCATAAATCCATTCTTGCTAAGCAACAGTGCCTGTGCTCTGAGTTTGCACCAGCATTGGGAAAGTTGTATAATGGTGCTCATGTACTGCCCTCTTCCCCATGCCTACCCCTTCCCTACAGCTGCAAGGCAGTGGGGTGGGAAGGTGGCTTTTGGCTGTTTTGAGGGAAGGGCAGACAAGGTTCCATAGTAGGTACTGTGAGATTTCCCAGCTGGAACAGGTCTGTTAAGTGCAGTTTCCTGTCTCTGGCAGGGCCCAAAGGAGCCAAGAGAGGAATGAGGTTAGAGTGAATTTATGTGGTGTCTCCTCTCTAATTTAGCAGCTTCCAGGCTCTTTTCAAGGTAGATCTGGTGTCTGTGTGGGTAATCCTGCTGGATTTAGTATCCCAACATGTTAGTGTGGCCAGCTGAGTACATTATATCTGTGTGTGCATACATACCAATTGGGAATACATGCTCAGCCTACCTACCAGACAAATCGGTAGACAAAACTGCTGCCAGAGCCTCACCTCCATCTGGTTACAGAATCTGGCAACTATGACCACTGGCATCACATGCAATTTGGACACCTTTCTGACAAGTTGAAGAATTCAGGCCATTACAGACTTTACATTTAGTAACAATGAGGGCTGTCCCCAACCTTTATGATACTTAAAGATGATAACCTTGTCCTGGCAGTGGGGAAACGTTGGGAACCTGTGCGGCTTACTTAGAACTTGCACGTGGATGTGGCTAAGGCCTGCTTCTTGCTCCTGCTCTGCATGGAAAAGCCTGCCTGTTTTGCAGGGCCTTGAAGGTGTTGGTTTACTGCACATGGTTATGAGACTCTGGAGCAGATGTATATTTATAGAGTCAAATGGCTGTTGTATAGAGCATTTTCCTCTGCCTGCTGCCTCTGAAAGGCAAACAAATGCTAGCAAGTTCTGGGAGTCAGCAATAAAACTTTGTAGTTATCACTTACACATTGATGCAATCATATTTGCTGTTGCTCTCTGGTGGTCTGGGAACCATAGTGCCGCTAGTTTTGTCGGTGAAAAGATAATAAGGGGCTGGGCCAGGGCACAGAAGCATTGCCCAATAAACAGGTACCAGTAGCTCTGGGAACTCAAGCTCAGGAACTTCAGCACGCTGAATATGCGGATGATGCTACCCACCATGTTCAGCCATGCACTCAGGATCACCTGCAGCAAGCAGAAGCAGCCAGTTATGTGATGAAGCCTGACCGGCAGAACTTAATGCAACAGAGTAGTATAAGCAGGGTCTCAAATGCACTAGAGGAGACACTGTGAGTAATCGCTGCATGGAAAATTGCCTGCCATCCCCACTGCTTTGGGCAATTGTAAGGCACTCCTGATCCAATACTGCTTCTTAGGGAGCAAGGTAGCTGTCATGGCCCTACATGAGACCTACACCACAATACAGCTTATGCAGGGCAGCAGATACTGTCATGGAATTAATTAGAAATCCAAAGTTCACTAATTGCATTCTGTTTGCAAGTTTGCATTGTCACCCATATTTTGTTGTAACAATCCAAAGATCATGGCAACAGTCATCCAATATATGGATCCTGCAAATGCTCTTCTTTACCACTAGGATGCTAGAGTTACGGTGCCACATTCTGCGACACTCTTGCTTCTGGGAAGCCTATGTAGTGATACAAAACTGGCTTAGTACAGACCACGCTGTGACCTCACAGAGGTCCCTTGCTTTCACTCTGTCCTGATGTTCCTTAAACTGTCCCAGCACATAAAACAGCTGTGCTAACGCTTTCCCTTAGTTGATCTAACCAATTACAGCAAGCTCTTCACAATCAACTTACACATCTGTCCCTGTTAGTTGGCTAAGACAACAAAAACTGAAGCAGGAAAAGGCAAGTAGGGATGCAACATTATTCTTACTCTTCCCACTGCTGCCCACCTCAGAAATGGCATGACAATGACTACTGAATGAGGACAGAGCTTCTAACATGCTCATCCTTTGCAGCACTTGGCAAGACTCCCATTCACAGTATGCATGTTAGTGCTTTGTGCAGCTACTGAGATCTCTAGATGAAAAGCCCTCAGGGAAACCGAGCAGTTAAACTCACAGAACATCTGAGTCCCACGCTGTCGAGAACCCATGTTGCCACCAGACCAAATGGGATCGAGATGAGGAGGTACACTATTGAGAGCCAGTTGACCATTCCCAGAGAAATGTCGAAGTACACAGCTGTCTTATCAGCCACAGGAGCAAACGTCAGCCACAGCTGCAGAGCAAAGAGTAAAGACAAGTAAGCATGAATACCAGAACAGAAATTCAGCATCCCCTCAAACTGCCTAACTGAGTTTTGAAGGGGCTACCTATCTTGGTCTCTCCTTGAAATTAGGATGTTAAGCTTGGTAATAAAAATTCAAACTCCCAGTGACACAGTTACTCATGCTGGGACCACCGATTTCATCACTCACTATCTTGCCCCAGAGCACCCCATCCACTTCACTACCTCATCCCCAAGCCCACAATCCTGCTGGTGGGAGATGGCAGAAGCAGAGGTCAGTACCTTTTTCTGCCTCTTGAACTCAGCCTGGTGTTTATGGTTGCATTGGTAACCCCCGGGTGTGGCCCTGTAAAAATAACTTTGCTATGTGTCAGCCAAGAGAGACATTATTCCATTCCATAGAGAAACACTCCACAGTTTGGAAAGGGCCTTTAAATTTTAATTTTTTGGTATATCAGAATACATAACAGGGAAACACAAAAGGTACTTTAGTAACTATCCATCTTTTCCTTCTAGTGCCACATCTGAAAATATTTTGCTAAACCTTGTTGCAGTCACTGTTTTCATAAGGTTGCTGTTTGCTTCTGGTTTCTTCTGGGAAGCAAAAGACCTGCTTTGATCCTCAAATTAGGTTCTGAGAGCACGCTCACAAGAAAGAAATGAGGGTACTACCTCAAATTTAAGGATGTTTCTGTGGATTTTTTGTGAAGATGCCCTCTCCGGTGCCTTTCTAAAGGACTAACCTAACCTGAAAGCAGATTTCAATAAGACGGATGTAAGCTACTAGAAGAACAGAGCAATGGAGCTTGAGGTCTAACTGTGGCTGCCAAATCTTCCTGTAACAAAGAGATGGCACTGTGGGGTTTTGCTGACACAGGAAAATTGCCATGCTAAGAAAGTGAGTAGCCACCTTCTGCTTTTGGTTTTCCCAGCTGTGATGACTTCATCCACGGTAGTTAGCAATGGAGCTAGAGACCTTGTCCTACATGTTGTTTCTGAAACTTTGCACTGTCAAGGCTGGTACTTAAGCAGTGACTGCCCTGCTAGAGATCCCTTCAGGCAGAAGAGAGTGAGCATGCTACAGTTCTTTCATGGTGAGGTCTAAGCCCTGTAACCTCTAAGACACATAATAAAGACTGAGAGAAGCTCCTCTCTCCTCCACTCCCCAAGGGCCATTGTCTTAACTCATCACATACAGAGTGAATTGTCTTAACTCACTTGACACAGTATCAAAGCTGCCCACTGTAAATCATGGTGACAGATGCAGGAGGAGAGACCACACAGGATTATAGGCTGCTAGCCTGTAAAAGCTGGTTGTTCCTGAGACAGAAAAAGGAAAGAGAAACAGACAGACACCTGTGTCCTTGCAGGGTTGCCTACACACTTGTTCAGTCCCTGCATAAGCTCCACTTTGTGGAAATATGCCATTGTAGTCTGGTCAAACTGCACTAAGTTCCATTGACTGTATAGTCACAGAAACCTAGAGCCTCTGTGTGAGGTGAAGAAGTCATCAAGGGGAGTTTGCGTTACGCGCTGCACTGATACATCCACGTTTACATGGACTCCTCTCTTAAGGCAGCTCAATGGATGACACAATAGCAGAATTGAGAGAGTCCGGCCCCTTGTCAATGTCTCTTCCTGAAGTGCAATGGTGACAACTGATTTTCGTTCACTCACCACGGATTATGACCATTCTGAGTCCTGTCAAGCCTACAATTAATCAGAACCTTTTAGCAGACTTTGACAGAATTCCCAGTTTGCTGCCCCACAGATCAGCAGTGCCTTGTTTTTGAGGCTTCAAACGCATCCTACACCCTGACTGCTCAACAACTACCTTGTGCAGTCCCCACAGCAGAATACAGCTGGGCTGTTCAACAACTTGGAGTGGATGATGTTAGAGGTAAGGAGTCCAACTCTTGTACCCAGCATCTCCTCACAAATTTTGCATTATTTATTCTCAAATGACAGCTCCTGCTATCATTTATAGCATCGTCCAGTATCATTGGCCATGATCACTCATCTTGTATACCATGGTATTTGATCCTTCAGCATTTGGGATGGACTTTTCCCTCCCTTCAGATATACATCTAGCAGGATGTTGGAATAGTCACTGTAATAACGTACATCATTTATTGTCCAGAACTGTAGTTCTCACACTCTTCTCTCTTGAATTCAAGCCTCAGAAGCATGTTCACCACAGAAGCTCCCGTGCATACTAGTCTGGGCAGGAAGCTGTATCTCAGCACACACTCTTGACCATAAACTTGTGCTTTACACAGTGGGCACAGCAACTGATGAAGAGGGCTTCTGGTCCCCTAAAGATCTGCAAGCCTGTTCTGGCTTGCACTGGAGTACAGTGCTTTCAGCACACAGCTGGCTGACTGGGTAGCCATATACCAACACTAAAAGAAAAGGGACAGAAGTGTTTTCCACCCAGAGTCTATTTATATCCTCAATTACAGGAGAGAACCCTCCCCACCTCCTTTAACAATGGAGCATGTGGGTCCACCAGGGAAAGCAAATGCACTCAAATCATCTGACTGGTACTGATGGTGGAGGGGTACCAGCTCCGCTTTCAGTTCTCCCTCCCTTTGCTTTAACTTTCTTCTGGATGACATTTGTTTTGTCTTCCCCTGCACCTCCCAGATACTGCCCACACCCTTCACCGTTAATTGCAGGCCTGCTCTGGGACTCTTCTAACGAAGAACAGTTTATAGATGTTCTCATTCTGCCCCATTTCTAAGCTTCTTTGTTGCTCTTTCTGATAACTCTATAAACCATTAACTGGTTCTCAGATGTGGATCCACCCTTCTTTCTCACAGAATCAGCCTCAGCCCTCTAGTTTTTCTTCTGCTCTCATTCCCTTTCTACCTCCATCTTCTCAAAGTTCAGTTCTTCTGCCCTATTGCCTTTACTGGTTTCACTTCCACGCAGACTTTCAAGGACCCACTTCACTTGCAGAACCAAGTTTCCCCCAGCCCATTCCAAGGGAGCATAATATTCACTCCCCCTCCCACTTCTACAAGAAGTTACTGGTGGGGCTGTGAGCCACCAATCCTGTCTGAAATGGTAGCAAGGTTACAGCTGAAGGCAGGACTCCATATGGACTTGGATAAGCAATAGGTGCAAGCTGCAGAAGGCAGCATAAATAAACACAGCTCCAGGATTTTCAGAGCTAAAGACCAGTAGTGATACATCTATGCATCATATGTAAAACCAGCCACAGCCCTGCCAGAAGCAATAGCAAAACTGCTGATTTTCATGAAAGGCAAGATGTTAGCCAATGTGTACCCTCCTCAACAATAAATCAAGATTAGAAAAGTGAAAAGCAAAATCATTTGCAGAATGGCAAGCACAGGCAATCAGGGTGGAAATTAAGTCATTTTGTGGTATCTGCTAGCAAACACTTCCATATGGAACGTTCTTCAATGTCTGGCATGTTGTATAGCCGTGTACAGTGTAGTAACGACCTTTTTATATACCTTAAAAGGGAGGAGCTGAGTGGGATGACTTACATGAAATGGGGCCTTCTGCTTTGTAACAGGCACAGGCACAATTCACTAACTCTAAGGCAGGCACTGCCAGCAGCAGCTCTCCCGTTTCCATCATGCTCTCTCCCATGCACCTAGACACTGCTTTGAAGGTGATGTAGGATGTCTGAGACATGCAGGCTGCCTCCTTCTCCCCTAGACTGGGCTATGAAGACCTTGCACCAAACTTCTCAAGACTGAAAGGGCCAGGGCCACACAGTCTGGAACAGCCTCTGGTCTCAACTGACGGCATCCTTGCTGACATAGCAGCCTAGGAAATAAGGACAGAGGCATGATCTTCAGAAAGGTCAGATCCCTGTCTAGACAGCACTTTTAGCCTCTACAGCTCTCAGGAGGACTAGCAGGACACAACAGCTAGGCAGCAACTGTACGTGCATGTGTATGTACAGGGGCACTGCTGGAGCAGACAGGCGTGGGCAAGGAGCGTGCGTACCCTGCCCTGGAGCATGCCAGTCTCCACTTGTGCAGCTCTCCTTTCCCTCCCAAGTACACTAAGCGGTGGTGGAAGTCCTCCAGGCTGGTGAGTCAGGAACCACTCAGTGAATTGCTAGCCAGCTCCAACTCTCTGATCCCCTCCTCCTCCCAGCTTTCTCCTGCTGACAAGCATGGAACAGGGCAGGAAACACTCTCAGTTCCATTCCTCTGTTCTAAGCTCTAAGGCAAGAAAAAGTTCCTCCCACAAAAAACAAAGTTCCCACCTACCCACCTTCACAGGGAGGAGGCAATGAGGAAGGATGTGTTTTCGTCAGCAGTTTACTGCTATGACAGCTGTCAGCACACTATGAATACACATTAAGTCATAAGTCTTAAACATTAAGTCTTCAGAATAAAAAGCCCACACATTCAAAAACACAGTATCAGTTTGATGGGGAACAGCCACAGGCATACTTATGTCACCCTTCACCAGGAGTGCTGCAAGAGGCAGCTGTGAATCAATCATGTAGGCTTAAATGTGGTCAGAACAGCCTCTCTGCCCAGGACTTCAGGCAGCAAGTGAATTATACTGAATCCTACTTATGACGTTAAGATAATGTCAGAGTTTCTTACAGTACATTGTCAGCTAGGAATTTCCAGAATACCTATATTTAGGAAATGAGAACAAATCTCTGGCAAGACAGTAGCCACTTAATACAGCAGGGAGAGACAGGCTTTTAAACTCAGGTCAGTAATAGAGATTCAAGTAAGGTGCTATTTATCATTGGTATGGAAGCTTACTTATTTACCCCACTGTGCTGTGGATAAAAAATGGACTTTACATGATGTGTAGCAGCAAGAAGCAGGAGAGTGCCCCTTCCATCACCATATGGTCTGGTCGGGCTTTGTTCAATCACAATCCTAAACTGGACTCATAAATAACAAATAGTTAGTGCTTTCTCAGACTGCCCTTGCTGCATGACCAAATGCATTTTCCTGCAGTTAAGTTGCTTCTGCTTGTGTTCTTGACACTGACATTCTCTCCCTTTCAGAACTGTCTCCTGTCTGCCACTTTCAGTGATACTGAAGGCTGCTAACAGAAAACTGTATGTCTGCATGGGAAAGAGTGGGGAATACAAGACATCATCCTGGAAGAGACCAAGGGTCCAGCACTTGAGGTAATCTGTTCTTTCCAACTTAGACAATTCAAAAGTCATGTGTCCTCACCATATGCATTTTGCAGATAGCCTGACATAGGAATACACAGAACAAAGTGCTGCATGGAACATTCATATAGGAATTGAGAACACAACTTGCAAGGCAATTCTCACACCGCAGAACTGGTAAATTAATCTTTCCATCTGGAACTTTTAAACAGCAACCAACCAGTTTGCTCTCATGGCTTGTCAATGACTCCCTCCATTTTAATGTGATTTTTATCAGGAATACTTAGGAGAAATGTTACAAGAAATATTTGGTTATAACTTGATATGTCAGCATGGTTGCAATTCCACACCTTTGCTTTGGCTTAGAAATACTATTTCCACCCTAGCATATTTATTGAGCACCTGGTTTTGAAGTGGTAAAGTTCTGGCTTCAGTATGTATCATGAGAAAATAAGACTGTGGACAGTCAAGAAGCTGGCAAGAGACCAAGCAGACAGAGTACTTCCAGGCTATGAAGTTTTCAGTAACATGACTGAGGACACAGTTATACTGGCAGATGCACTGAAAGAACCTCTTTAAGCAAGCCTCCAGTTTAAGCTTTCAGCAAAGTCCAAGTCTGACAAGACATCCTGGAAAGGTTTTTTACAGCTTCTTTTATCCTTGCTGTCACCGTCCTCGTACAGCAGGCTGTTTTTTTTCTTGTTACATAATGTTCATGTGCTCTGCCAATTTCACTGCAGGAAAATAGCGGGGCTTCACATGGCCTTTCTGCAGTACACTATTTTACACTTAAAGGACACATTGATATTCCCTTGACAAGACACATTGTTGGGTTTTTTTATATATACAGACAAATTCTCGCTATGTAGTCTCATTTCTCTGCTCCAACACTCTTACATCATGGAATACATGCTCTTCCTTCCCAGCATTTAAATGTTTGCAGGTTGCAGGGCCTGATCTTGCCTGCCAGACAGCCTGCATTCTCAGCATGGTAATCTTCAAGTACATGAATAATTCTACATCAGTCTGATAATTATCAACAACCTCCTCAATGACTTGATGAGCAAAGATTTGGATTTTCATCTTGCATACTAGGACTTGGTAGGGGGAAACTTTATGTGTTTATCTTGATAATTACTAACATATTTTTAATTGGTGCAACAGGCGGGGTGTGAGCTGGCATCCCCCCTTTTCAGGTGTTTCAGAATAAAGTACCTGTAGGCAATAAGAAGTTCACATAGCAGCATGTTTACTGCAAAATCGATCCTATCCTGTTCCTTATGTGCAACAGACACCAAAAGAAAACCTGCTTGCTGTTTTTTCTGGCCAGATAAATCTGCTGTATATGCCAGCAGTACAGCACAGCAAACTCTTGCTCTTCTATCCAACGACTTTCAACATTGTTCTCCTATTCTTAGGTTTGAAACACGTGACACTCACAGATGCTTAATGCTTTCTATTGCTCCCCATGGCCTGCAAAGTGGATTCAGCAGCAGTTTCAGCTGTGCTCGAGAATACATTTTGCTTGATCCCACTCTGGCTCGGAGCTGCAGGACTTCCTTCTGTACTCTTCTACATCACACACCCCCGCCGCACCAGCCTGCCCTTCCCCCGTAACCAGCCCTCTATGCACCAGACCTCACCGGTCAAAAAGGGAGGTGCACAGGCCGAAGTCGTTACAGGAGAAAGTTCAAAATGAAAAGCCGCTTGCTCGGTCCCTAAGCACGGCTAGGCTTTTATGCACTGTGCGAGCACAACCGAGTCCCAGTGCTGCAAACATGAGGGGGTGCATCTGAGACAGGGCACTGGGCCAGAGCCCTGAAGACTGTATAGCTGCTTCTAGGAAGAAATAGGAGGTGCTTTTGGCATAGGGAAGCCCTGTCACCCCATTCTCCCTCAGCAGCAGCTAGTCTTGCTCTCCAGAGCTACGGCACAGGTAGGCAGGACAAAGGCCTGTTTGCCCTGCCTGCTCTGCGCCACCTCCTACGTTCACGGCTGCCCCTTTACCCTCATCACCCAAGAAGCGTCCCAGCGTCCCCGCGGCCCTGCGCGGCGGCACCCGGCGGGTCTCGTTCGGGCCGCTGTCGCTCCCGCGCCGTACTCACCATGGCATTGGAGCAGTTCAACAGACACACGACGGCCAGTAGGAACCACCGCCGCCGGTAGGTCTTAAACTGGGCCAGCCGTCCCAGACCACGCTCCCCCAGCAAGCTCACCGCTTCGGCACCCTCCATCGCGGCACGGCACTGCACTGCGCTGCGCAGTGCTGCTCCGCCCTGCCCGTGCCGGCCCCGCCCCACCACGCCCCGCCGCGCTCGCCTGCCTCCCCAGGGCGGTGCCGACTGAGCTACCGCCTGCCGTCCGGTACAGCATGGCCCGACGCGGATCGCAGCGTGGGGCAGAGATTAGGGCGCGCCCTGTGGAGTCTGGCCAGGCCGACCGACAGCTCTTCCCTGCGGGTGCTAGGCCTGGCCCGGAGCTGGCTGCAGTGCCAGAGGCTTCCCTTGTCGCGCTTGGCAGAAGTGAAAAGCCAGATGCTCCAAAACGGGACTAGTAAGGCACTTAGAAATTAGACTGCTACGGCGCTCAGGGGAGGAAACTCCTGTCTTTCGCCGTGTGTCGATAAAACAACAGCAATAACATCACGGATGCCAGCTAATGCCTTTGCGTTATCCTAAGAGTCATCGTTAACTCTTGCCTTGGGGCAGCGCAGCTTCAGGAGTCGGGGTGCTGGTGTAGGAAGGAGAAAGCTTGTGGGAGCAGCCTCGTCTGAGGGTGATTGCTTATTGGAGTAGAGACCCCAAGACTAGAGGAGAATAAAGAATACAGGATGCTAAGACCCACAGGGATCTATCAGTCATGTGATGTACAGTTTGGTTATGGCTTTATATGACTGAATTTGCTGCAGGCAGCAGCATCTTCTTTCCCCAATGCAAAGTCACTCACACTAGCTGTTAGCTCCTTATCAAAAACTCACTAAGGAAAAAAGCCAACAGTGCAAAGCAAAGCTTCCTCCACTCCTAAACAAGACCTATGGCTTTAAATTGGTTGTACATCAATAGTGCCTGGATGACTTTCACAAGTCTGAGATTAGATCACCCTCCCACACACACCACTGCTCCGTCTCAGGAGGATCGAACAGACCAATGGATTCCAGAATGGCTTCAAAGCACTGTCATTCACTATGTCCCCTCTTGTTCAGTCTTTGAAACCCCTGTGCCATTCTTCACCACAACTTGGTAAGAGCACGACACCTTCTCAGTCAGAGGCTGGGATAGTTTACTGAGAGGTCTTTATTTCAATACTTTGGATGTATTTGGAAGAGTGGATAAGGAGTGTTACCCTGCATGCAAATATTCTCTCCTGAAAAATTTTACCTGAAATTTTCCATACGGGTGGAGGATGAGAGTGGGGGCTGGAGGGAGAGAGAGGGAAAGGAGGGAGAAGAAACCATGTTAACCCCAAGCTGTTGTAGGACAGACAGAAGCTTGAAAGTACAATCTGTCAGACAGTAAATAAGCTCTACTGACTGATAGAATGTACTTTCCAGTCTCCCTCAGCTGGAGCTGAGGGCTGACATTTAGTAATAGCTAATGGGACCACTAAGATAATATTAATGATTGACCTGTTCCTATGTCTACAAATGCCTGACCAGGTTTGCCTGGCTTATTAGCTTCTGACAAAAGAGCACTGCTATTTGTATGCTGTAGGCTGAGGCACAGCAAATTCTGCTCTGCTCTAAAGAAACATGCTGTGACTAGGATTGTGTGCACGAGCTAACTGCCCTCCTAACCCGTCAGTGCTGACACATAAGGAGAAACTTGTACATCAACACACTAGAAAGAGTCCAGGGTGTATGGGACAACAGAGACACCCAGTGGTCAGCACTCACTGGGACAACCATCATTATCTCTTTTCTCCAGACTCTCTTGGTGGTAGTCAAGACTTCTTGAAAATTGACTTCTCTGTGGCTCTGTCCACTGTGTCCATCACGTTTTCAGCCCAAAAATCTATGTTAACATCAAAGAAGTCTGATTAATACTGGCAGAAACCAGGATCTCATATGAAATACCTTTACTGCTCTCTGCTGTCATTTTTTTTTTAGTAAAATACATTAAAAATTCAAATTTCACATACTTGCCCCAGAATGAAGGCTTTGTTTAGCCTCTTTCTGCATTATTTTTGATGTCAAGATCACATAGTGTGCTGTTTTCTACTTGAAATAGTGTCCTGAAGTTGTAGTTTGATGGTGAAGGAGATGCTGTCTATGAGAGCTCTGTCACCTTGGGTGCAGACTTCAGTAAGTATGTGTCAAGCAGGCCACAGAAAGGTAAAAATACGACTGCAGGAAAGAACTTGTTTGCTGCTTGGACCATAATTATCACAGGAATCTGTGTAAGTCACTAATATCTGGGATGAAATGCATTTTTTCCCCTCATGCATCTCCGAGATGGATTGCCTTGCTGTACATACCCTGTGAGGACTAGTCTGGAGCTATAGGGAGATAGGCACATTCAGAGCACCTCTGTGCAACTTCATTTCTCTGCTCTATACCATGACTCCCATGAACAAGGGCACCACTTCTTACTACTGGCAGCACACCAACGACAGCAGTAGGATTAGTGTTGCAGGAGAATGGCCCCATCTGCCCAGCATCTCCTCATTCTTTCCTGGTGCTCTGTTTCTGCCTGATATATCTTCATCAGTCCCTTTCTTCCTAGTCATCACCCTCTCTTCCCCATGCCCCAGCACATCTTAATACCCTTTTCTGAACCTGGCTTTTGTTTTCAGAAACTGGCAACTTAAGAAAGATGTCATAGTCTCTCAGTTAAGCAGTTTTTTGGTTTTGTAGGTACTTGTCCTGAAGTACCAGTGGTCTCTGATGTGTGAGCCTATGTGATATACACTGAACAGACCCAGCTACACAACTTGTATGATGAACAGTCCCTGCTATAAAAAACCCCAATATATAACAAAACAAACACAATCCACAAACAATAAAAAACCCTTGTGTTTTCTGTCAGGGAGGGAAACACTAAGATAGTAGGTATGTGAAAGAAGGTTTTCAGCAATAGGGTAGCTGAAGTCTCTGTACCATCGTTGTAAAATGGGTGTGGAACCACATAGTGTGGGAGATGATTATGCTTCCAAACCAGCTTTCCAGTATTAAATGCACATGCTAGGAATTACAGGATCATTCAGGTTGGAAGAGACCTCAGAGGTCTCTAGTTCAAAGCAGGGTCAGAAATTTAAATCAGACCAGTTTGCTAATTGGTCTTGAAAACCTCCAATGTTGGAAACGTACAACCTTTCTGGGCAACACATTCTACTGTTGGACCAGTCCTAGGATAGATGTCACAGTATAGCCTTCGGTTGTAACAACCCTCTGACTCTGTCCAACCAGTAATCTATCCAATTGGCTACCCATCCAGACCATGGTGTCCTAACTAGGATACAAGAACACTGTGGGAGACACTGTGAAATTGTTGGTAAACTCATGGTAAATCCACTGGTCTCACCCCATCCACAAATCACATTCTTATATCCAAAAAAAGGCAATCATGCAGGGTCACCAGATTTACCCTCAGTGAACACATCCTTATTATTTCCAGTAGTGAACTTCTCCTTAATGTGTCCAGAAATATCCAAGAGAACTTGCTTCATGTTTTTTCCAGGGATTGAAGTAAGACTGGGGAACCTGCAGTTGCCTAGGCTATCCTTTGACTGCTTTTAGAATATAGGTACAACATTCCTCCAGTTCACAGGGGTATCATGGCCTCTCAAAGGCCTCTCAAAGAAGACTGAATTTGGCCTTGCTCTCAGCCAACATTCTCAGCATCCTTGGACACATCCCTTCTAGTTCCATAGACTTGTATGAGTCAGGTTTTCTCCAGTAATCCCTGACTCATCCATTAATGATCATCCTTCCTCTCCATGAATTCCAGACCCTGAGGCTTGGGAGAGCTTGCTGGTGAAGATTAAAGTAAAGAAGGCATTGACTTCCTCAGGTTTGTCTATGTCCATTCTCACTAAATCACCCAGCCTATTCAGTAAATTCTGCCATTTCCCCTGTTCAGCATTTCACCACTAATCTAAATATATCCTCTTCTAGTTTAAAAACCATTACCCCTCATCCTATCCCTACATTCCCTGATAAAGGGCTCCTTTCCCGTGGTTGCACTTTAGGTAGTGGAAATATGCTATAAGGTCTCCCTGGAGTCTTCTCCAGGCTGAACAACCCCAACTCTTTCAGCCTGCTTTCCTGGGAGAGGGCTCCAGAGCTAAACACAGCACTCCAGCTGGCATCCCACCAGGGCAGAGTGCAGGAGCAGAATCACCTCACTCAAGCTGCTCACTGTGTTTCTTTTAATGCAGCCCACACATATTGCTGTCATCAGCTGATTTCACCATCTGTGTGGGCAGAAGTAGAAGAGCCAGAATGATAGAGTAAACCTGTGGAAACAATGAGATTTTGAACAGGGTGTTCCTCAATTGCTGATCTACTGTTTCTTTCCTTTGAAGATACTGTCCTTTTCCTGTTGGGTGCACAGCAACAGGCCTCTACTTTACTTAGCCACCGGACGACATTAAATGCAAGCTCCCAAACACGATAGCTGTGTCACCTCTGAAAAAAACAGTGCAGAATTCTTCCTGCTTGTGCTGGGGGCAAAGATTTCCTGTTGCTCCCTCCCTTCTCTGCCAAGTCCCAGGAGCCCACAAAGGTTCGGGGAAGGCTCAAACTCTGCAGGACCTTATGTTGCAAATATGTTCATGGGACAACTGGACCTTGTCTTTAATTACCTTTCACTTTTCCCTGTGTATTCGGACAGTATTTCTCTTAAAGAGAAAGGAGAAATACTAAATAATGACAGATGGTGGGGAGGTGGAGGAATCAGGTAAATGTATATGGCTAGGTTCTGTTAGTAGTACAGAGAGTAGTACAGGCTAAACATTTCCAGTGATAATATCTACAAGAGTTTTGCCTTGAGATGCATAAGACTGGCTCTGGACAATTATCCCACAAAAGTATTTGCTCCAAGATACCAACACCCAGTCCCAAAGAAATAGATACTCTGGGACTTCAACTCACCATTAAACATTTCTCCCTGTCTCCAGCCTACAACACTTCCTTCTTTCTGGGTAAAGCAGTAAGTATGAACTATTACAAGCAAACACCACAAAAGCAAGGCACTCTGTTTCCCCAGTGAGACAGAATCATGAGTATCAACCAGAAAGAAGTTGACTTAGAGTAAGGTTTCTTTCTGGTACCTTGTCTTCACTGAGGGAGGGTGGAGTTATTTTTCACTGGGCCATATTAGCTAACTGGATGTTACATTACAAGAGGTGCTTTCTAGTTGTAGATACAGCTCTTGGTAAGTCCAAGTCACTATCAAACTGGCTTAAGACATCCTGTTTCTTCTTCACATATAGACATCTGAATCGTTACCAGTTCTGAGACTCGCTGCCTGAAGCTGAGTGTCTCACATGCTCCTGGGGAGCTAATGATAATTAGGTGCTGGTGTAAGTAGTTTCTGCTATGAGAAAGTCTGTGAGAATCACCTATGTTATGAAAAACAGCTATTGTATGGGACAGTTCAGACTGTATCCTCTGTGTCACTAAGCACAGTAGGTCTCATGTGGAATCCATATACTCCTTTGGACACAGTCACATGCAGCCACCCCATCTAGACCTATTCCATGTTACGGCGGAGTTCCCCATGCCTGCAGGTGCAGCCTGTTCTTGCCACACTCAAGTCCAACCATATGATGAGGCTTGTCATAATGTAGCTCTTTTCATAATGGACTATGAATATTTCTTCAGAGGTGAGGTGGCTGTGTTTTCTTCCTGATGTGGCAGGAATATGCTAGTGTCAAAAATAGGTATGATTACAAGTTGAATATATGAATTCCTGAGGTCTTGATGGCAGTAAATGAGACCTCTTGAGCTTTTATCCCTCTCTCTCTCCTGATTCCTAGATCAACAGCATGCTCCAGCTCAGAGGTTGAAGTAGCATCTTGAAACATTTGCCTTCTAGTACGTCAGCAGAAGCTCTCTGCTATTGACATTGATCTTACAAGCTTTAGCATATCATCCAGATGTTTCCATATTTTTTCTGCCACAAGCAATTTGATCCAAAATTTATAAATCTCATTGTGGTCTTTCCTGACTACATGTCCAACTCCATGCTGCAGATCACAATAATGGCTTGCTATGGAAGGAAGATTGTGCCACTTCGGCCTACAAGACAATAGATGATATAGATCTCTAGTTATTGTAGAGGATATTAAATGAAACTTGGGGATAAAGTTTGTATATTAGTGAGTATTATAATAAGCAGCAAAAAATAGTTTGTGCCAACTGAGCCGATGTAACAAAAGAAAACTGGCTGGTTTTGAAGTTGTGTTTTAAAAGACACTATTAAGAAACCCAAAGCAAGTTGGTCTTTAGAAATGGAGAACCACTTAGCATATCAAAACTGTAGTGAGGAGCTATAACTGGAATTATATAATCAGGGGAATTTAGAAAGAGAGAAACAAAAACTTATCATCAGAGGGATGGAGCATCTCTCCTATGAAGACAGGCTGAGAGAGCTGGGCTTGTTCAGCCTGGAGAAGAGAAAGCTCCGGGAAGACCTTATAGCAGCCTTCTAGTATCTGAAGGGAGCCTACAGGAGACCTGGAGAGGGACTCATTGTCAGGAAGTGTAGTGACAGGACAAAGGGTAACAGCTTTAATTTGGAAGAGGGGAGATTTAGATTAGATACCAGAAAGAAATTCTTTACTGTGAAGGTGGTGAGGCACTGGAACAGGTTGCTCAGAAAACTTGTGGATGCCCCGTCCCTGGAAGTGTTGAAGGCCAGGCTGGATGGGGCTTTGAGCAACCTGGTCTAGTGAGAGTGCGCATAGCAGGGGGGTTGGAACTTGATGATCTTTAAGGTCCCTTCCAACTGTAACTATTCTATGATTCTGTGAAACGTAGTAGAGAAGCACTGTATATATTAATCCCTCTACAGTGCAGTGATTCACTCTAGAGCAAGGGAAATTCCAGTGAGATGTGATAACAATACACGTGAAGCTAAAATTAGATGCTTGCAAAAGGAAATCAGGATGCAAGAATAAAACATAGCCACTGTATATGCAGGAAGAGATGGAAGACTTGACTGAGAGCTGTCAGAGATGTTCTCCATAGGCTAACAGGTTTGAATTATTCAATGAAATGACTTTAATGTCAGAAGTGAGGGCTGTTGTCATCCTACAAAATATAGTTCCGTATGATTGCTTAACCATTCCTAAACCATATACTAAGCTCACTTAAGGTAAAGTCCTGATGAAGGCCCTTTTGAAACAGGACAGTTTCCTGGAGGATGTGCTCGAAGCTAGATTACCAGAAGTAAGAAATATCCCCCACCCCAACATAAAATTAACTGGAATAACAGACATGTTTGTTTTCAGTATGGCAAATGCTTGTTTAACCTCCTAGGACAGAGGCTTCACACCCTCCCTGCTCTTAGTTGGATCCTGGAAAAATATCCCCCAAATGCCTCAAACCTTGCAGCTGCCTTCAATGTGTCTCCGTCAAGTGCATTTAGACTAAATTACACTAGTCTTTCCTCTAAGCTCATATTTTCTACACGTTTACCCTCATACACTTTCTCTCAATTCTTTCTTCGATTATACTTGACCAGTAGAATATGAAAATCTGTATCACTGACTTACAGGTGATAACCTTTTTACGCACTGTGAAGTTAGGTTTACTATTTTTTTCTTCCATCAGCATAACATGGTATCTCCACTTCCAAGATAAAATACTTATCTGTAGCTGTAGTCCTTTGAGTGTCCCTTTACCAGGCCTTGCAAGACCCCACTGCGTCAGTTCTACTTTCAGGACTCTGGGCTTTTCTCATTGACTGAGGTACTTGACTGGTACTTGCTTCCCTTACTGCATGTGGCCAAGACACGAATTTGTTTTACAGACAGTTGCAGAGGCTCATCAGGGCTCCTGAGGGGAGGCCCAGCCCAAAATGCAAACAGGCAGGATCAACACTCCCATATTAGTCACTTGCATAGACCTGTTCTCTGTCCCTCCTGCCCTCTCTTGTTGCCTGATGTAATCAAAGGAACTTTGTTGACCAAAAAAGGGTATGTATGCAGTCATTCAGGAGATTCTCAGATGACATTACCATTGATGTTCTGCTTGCTCTTTCATTTGTAACTGTTCATTCCAGCTGAAGAGTGATGTCTTATCTACATGACCCTGGCGAAGCTTATGATACTGTGCATGACTGTTGGCACTCCACTTGCTCTCTCAAGGGATACCTGACCAGGATTCCTGGTATTGTATTCTGTGAGGCAAGAAGGAGAGAACTAGATAACTAGTTCGCACAATTCGTATAGAGGAATATTTGCGTATCTCAATGTGTGTACAATGGGAAAACCCCCAAATCTTAAATATATATTAAGATTATATGCTTAAGTTGGAGGACAAACTAACCTCCTTCTTTTCCTGGATAATCTGAACAAATAAAATCTGTCTGCTGAAGAAAAAGCAAAATCTGTTTGATTTTACACACACACCCCTTCTCCCTCTCTCTTTCCCTCTCCCTCTCCCTCTCCCTCTTCTTTTCCCTCTTCCTTTCCCTCTCTCTTCCCTTACCCCCGCCCC
>VXBJ01003785.1:7215-20445 GCA_013400055.1 Nycticryphes semicollaris | reverse complement strand
TGGATTTTTTTTTTAAATTATTGCAAAACTAGCACTCTATGCATGCTTTGTGTCAAATCAGTTTATCTGTTTCCTGTCTTCTGTATGAAATGCATGCCTTTGAGAAACCAGTTCAAGAAATTCTGTTTTATTATCTGCATGCACTTTGGAATGTTATTCTGGAAATACCTTGTTTGGTATTTTTCAAAATAATCCTTCGTAATTGTTTTACAGAGTTTCACAGAATTAAGTTTATAGATGAAAATTTTTGAATTAGAAAAAAAAAAGTGCTTAAGGAGCATCCCATATATGTATCTTCCATTGGTTTCCTTTGTACAGCATGAACAATTAGGCATATGCTAAATATGTTGTTACAAATCTTTTTAGTACTAGGTGGTATACTTTTTAAAAAATATTCTCAGTTATTTTGGGGTAGGATACTTATGAATGTTACATTCATTCTTTTAGTAGCAGGTCAGATGAGATCTACATTGTGATCATGTCTCATAAAAGTGCATTGTAATTCACAAAGTTCTTTGGTTGGTGACACGGGGACTAGAAGTAGAAGCCTTGTATCCTTCCACTAGCTTTACTATTTCAATGTAAATTGTACTTGTAGGTAGTTTATGTTTAAGAGAATATAGAACCTGTATAGAACTGAATGTACTTGGTGAGATCACACAGGATGCATTAGAAAATGGTCACGGGGTTTTCTAAAGAGATTAATATGGTTGCTGCAACAGAACACTTGGAAATAAATTTTAAAGCATTTCATAAACTACTCTTTGAGGGAATCTGTTTGATTTCTTTCTGTGGACTGATGTAGCCAACCTTATCTTTTTACTCAACTGTCGCCATAGAAAGTCAATAATGAACACTTGTAAATGTATTAAAGTTGACTTAAAGTTTGCAACTATGCTAGCCAAATACTAATGCCTAGAATGACATAAATGTGTTATGAAAGACTTCTGCTTCTGGTCGCTGCAGTCACTCGACCTGCTGTTACTTCTCTTGACTACCTACATGATTTAAAGGAGGTAATCTCTAAGCCTTATATTTGATATATAGGTAAGCTTTCTTACAAAGAATTCTTCTACATTTCCAATAATAACTTCTGTTTCCTTGGTCACATATGACTGTTTGATCTAGGTGTCCTTTTTAGCTTTTCACAGAATCATAGAATAGTTAGAGTTGGAAGGGACCTTCAAGTTCCACCCTCCCTGCCACGGACTGGGATGCTTTCCACTAGACCAGATTGCTCAAAGCCCCGTCCAACCTGGCCTTGAACACTTTCAGAGATGGAACATCCACAGCTTCTCTGGGCAACCTATTTGAGTATCCCGCCATCCTCACAGTAAAGATTTTATTCCTAATATCTAATATAAATCTCCTTTCTTTCAGTTTAAAACCATTACCCTACATCTTATCAATCACTCTGTCAAAAAGACTCCCTCCCAATCTTACCTTTAGGTACTGGAATTACTGTAGAAGGTCTCTCTGGAGCCTTCTCCAGGATGAAAATCTCCAGCTCCCGCATCCTGTCATCATAGGAGAGGTGGTCCAGCCTTCTATTCATCTTTGTGGCCCTCCTCTGGGTCTCCGCTCCAAAAGGTTCATGTCCTTCTTGTGGTAGGGGCTCCAGAGCTGGATGCAGTAATCCATGTGGGGTTTCACGAGAGTGGAATAGAGGGGCAGTATCATCTCCCTAAACCTACTGACCACAGTTCTTTTGATGTAGCCCAGGATATGGTTGGGTTTCTAGGTTCTGAGTGCACATAGCCAGCTCATGTTGAGCTTCTCATCCAGCAACATCCCAAGTCCTTCTCCTCAGGGCTGCTCTCTATCCACTGTCTGCTCAACCTGTATTTGTGTTTGGGATTGCCCTGACTCAGGTGCAGGACCTTGCATTTGGCCTTGTTGAACTTTCTGAGGTTCTCTCAGGCCTGCCTTTCAAACCTGTCCAGGACCCTCTGGATGGCATCTCTTTCCTCCAGCGTGTCAACCACTCCACACAGCTTGGTGTCATGGGGAAACTTGCTGAGGGTCCACTCAATCCTATTGTCTGTGTTGCTGACAAAGATGTTAAATAATACTGGTCCCAATACAGACCACTGAGGAGCTCCACTCACCAGTGGTCTCCACTTGGACATTGAGCTGTTGACTCTTTGAGTGCAACCATCCAGCCAATTCCTTATCGACTGAGCGGTCTGTCCGTTAAATCCATGTCTCTCCAGTTTAGAGACCAGGATGTTGTGCAGGACAGTGTCAAATGCTTTGTAGAAGTCCAGGTAGATGATGTCAGTTGCTCTTCCCCTACCCATTAAACACTGTAACCTCCTTGTAGAAGGCCATCAAATTTGTCAGGCACAATTTGCCCTTAGTGATGCCATGTTAACTGTCATAAATTACCTCCTTATTTTCTTTGTCCCTTATCATAGTTTCCAGGGGGATCTGCTTTATGATCTTGCTGGGCACAGCGGTGAGAATGACCAGCTTTTTATGAAGTCATCATCTCCCAGGATTGAATTAATTCCAGGTTAAATTCCTGAACTCTCTAGGAATCTTGTGAGAAGTAGAAGTATTTCCACTGAAGCTTTAAGCTAGACCTACAAGGTCAGCTTTTCAGATACCATCTTAAGAGATGATACCATCTTACAAGGAAGTGTAATGAGATGATTTATGTTATAAAATAAATATTTACTCTATTTGTTATTTTGGAACTATTGTCCAACTGATACACAGGTAGAAGCAGAGTTGTTAAATGGAAGCTTGTATTGATAATGGTGTTTGGACATGTAATGGATTTAAGACTGTTTATATCCCTGAGTGTTTAGTAATTTATATCCTATTCTCTTTTTTGTCATTGCTAGTAAAGATGTTTAATGATAGTTGAAACCATTTCTTGGGAAGGTGGAAGGGTGTGTGTGAGTGGCTGCATAGTCCTAGCTGGGGTTAAACCATGACAAAATGCAAGCTTGTAGTATTAGACTGTAAATTTAGCTAGTATGTTAAAGTCATAAATACAATAAAAGGGGAGAAAGCAGTTATTTTGCATTAAAGGCAATACTTTATTTTATGATGCACAACACAGTTTTGTTACTAATTGAATATACATTGTAAGCAGCAGTTTGTTCTATAGTTGCTCAAGAGCCAAGAAAAAACTTGCTTGTCCATATCTGAATTAGTTTTTCTCAAGTTAATTTTACTAAATAAGTGCCTATATTTAAATCAACAGACTATGAAAATTAAATACTCAGTGTGCTGAGAACTAGAGAGACTGAAAGTCTTATTTGCTATGGGAAACTTGATTGAAGTTTGTTACTGTAGAGACCTAGAGTCTTGCAATCATCTTGCACATCCAGCATTGTAGGAAGGAATAAAAGAGCAGTGAATTGATCAATGATACCATTTTCCCTTTTTTCCTTCTTTTTTTCTCCTTAATCAGAAACAATATTTTATACTAGAAGTTTCATACTATACGTAGGAACTTACAGGTCTTTCTATTCCTTTGTCAAACACAGCACATATTATTCAAAATTAAGGGGGGAGTACAGATCATTCAGAAATAGGGAGAATAACAAAGTATGAAGAGCTCAAGTTACTTGTTCTTTGTGTCAAAAAATGACTGCTCTTACTCTTATGATTGCCTCTTTTTGAAATCACAATTATAAGTTGATGGAACCAGTGGGGGGGGTCTTTAGGGGGCTGAGGAGAGAACTGGGGATAATCGAGGTCTGTTGGCATTACAATGATGCAGGGTAAGACTGTAAGGAAGAAATATGCAAGTGTGAGGAAAACCAGGCTTTTTTAAATAGTTTTGCTGCTAGTGGAAGAACTTCTTTAAACTAGCTTTACCATTATTTTCCATCTCCCTGCAAAGTGGCAAGCAGGAGATTTATTATCCCTACAGACATATTTAGGTTGATGTTAACAGGTAACTGTTAGGTATTCTGTCCCTGTGACTGACAATAACTTTTGTCTACATTAAAAGGGCTCACATTTTGGCAGCAGTAAGGATCCTTCTTGTTTGAAACTGTGACTGTCCTTATTGTTGGAAACTGAGGATATCTTTGCTTTCTGAATAGCATAAATTCATTTTGATTTGAAGTACGAAACATTCAGTATATGTTGTGTGTGGGCGAGAGTGTGCTGTGCAGTATTTGTTTAATTAAGAGAGGAAGGTTGTTTTTTCAGGTTGCCAGAGTAAGTATAATGTTACTTGCTGACTTGCAAATGGCCATCTTGTGAATTTTTTCCAGTATTTTTATTTTCGCTCTGCATAAGCAGTCAATGTATGAATCTATATCTAGATTATTATTATATAATAATTGTGTTGTTACTAGATATAATGCAAATCTTGTGTGAATTATGCATGATGTTATGCCAGAGCAGGTCATCTCTGTTATCTTCTCTTGCAATGTGCGCGCAAGCATTAATATAATGTTTGTAACCATGTAATTTATTGATTAAGATATATAAGCATTGCCAGTACAGTATTTGCTGATTTTTCTGTAATGTATTGTGCTATACTGCTTTTTCTGGTTCATCACCTCAAAGAACAAGCTAAAAGGTACACAGCTGGCTAACTTATGCATTCTTTATTTATGAATAATTGTCCCTTACATTTCTTGTTGTATCTCAACTATTAGCTTGAGTACACAGATTGACACAATGAAGGGCATAGGTCAATTGATTACTTAGTTGAAGGACATTTTTAAATTCATTTTAACTTACTAGACAAAAATTAAATTTTATTGTAACGAATCTATTTGTTGTACTGAACAGTGGCAATCAGCAGAACATATTTGAGGAATGGGATTTTTGTTTTAATTTAACATAGTGGCATGTTTTTCTCCCCGGAATCATTTAGCCATGGAGACACTTGGAAATTAAAATTGTGTCTTGGGGCTAAGGTCAAAATGGACTGGGATCTTATCTTAACTCCTGTGTTTCAGATGATTGTATTTTGTACTGTTCCATTGTGATAATAACTGGGTTTTGTTTCATTTATATTTTTTTTTCCTAAAATATAAAGTATGTTCTAGACACAAGGACTTCAGTCTTGATTCAAGGATTCAAATTAGGCAAGAGGTAAGAGAATTTTTTATGTCCTTTTGTTTAATCATACATACTGCTGAAAAGACATATGGCCGTGTTTCTAAATCAAATTATTTCTATTTCAGACTCAAACTTTTGTTAAACCCGTATCTGTTAAGGATAATTCTTTTTTATTCACTTTCAAGGTGTTAATACATCATAACCAAGTTAGTCCTCTTAATGCTGGAAATGCTTTTTTCTTTCCATCTTCAAATTATTCCTTTTTTTTCTCAAGTGGGGATCCTAAATCACTGTATAGTGTTTGTCTGATTAGTTTTGACTGCACTTATGAAAGCCTCCCAGTTACTTCGCTATAGTGAGTAATTCCTTTAGTCTTTCCTGCTTTAGCATTATACTAGTTGGTTGTTTACTGACTGTTTTTCAAGTTTTACTTATTCTTTCTCAGGGAAAAGCAAGACTAACACCAACACTTGTTAAATGCTCACTTAGAATTTCTTATCCACAAGTGCAAGTTACTCTTGTCCTGTGTGGAAGTCTGCGCTTGTGGAGAAGTTTTTTGTGTTGGTGTGGAAACAATATAGTAAAAAAATACACTCTACAAGTGAAAACCATCAGGTAAGATCATACTTCTTGTATTGAGTCGCTAGAAATTGATCATTAATTCATGGGTGTTTAGTTAAAATCTTGGTAAAACAAAGTTCTTTGATCTGCAGTTATACTGTTCTCAAATTACAAAGAGATGCACAATATTTTCGTATTTTCTTCCTGGAAAATCCACTTGTATGTCTTTGTTCCTAACCCTCGTTTCCCAATGTGTTTGGACTCAATATTACCATACCTTGAATCTGTAGCTTTAAACTGTGAAGTTCATTACTACTATCTATGTCTATTTCTGCAGTGAAATGTAAAATCCAGTCTATTTGAAATACTGTGATAATACCATGTTTTACCAAAAGTTTCAATCTAACTATTATTGAGCAAGAGCAATTTGATTGATTTGCTTTTACATAATATTTATTCTTGTTAACAGTAATCTTATACTTGGTGGCACCAAAGCAAGTAGTTTCTTTGTGTGCCAATTTATTAGTCTTGTGTTTCTTACCTTCTGCTTCCATTTCTTGACTGGCTAGGATGAGGTGTAAAGCCCTCACAAGATCAGATGATTCTGTTACAATTTCAGAAAAGACTTGCGTTTATATTCATAGTGCTTCCTTCAAACATCTTATTTTAACCATTGTCCACAAGAAAATTAATTTAGATCTGTATAGACTTATATCTGGGAGGATGTGGCACTGGACCAGATAAAAAGTTGTCTTGGTAGCCAGTGGAGCTAATTTTCTTCAGTTAATCTTGCATGTCAGATTCTTTTGAAAGAAGTTAACAGAAACAGTCTGTGTGTTTTGTTCCGTGTGATATTAAGTGACCTTTGGCACTTGAAGGTTTCATTTTATGAATATCTTGGAAATATGTAGGTGTAGAAAGTACAATTATTATAATAATATAATAATAATAATCTATTATACCTTCGGAGGTGAAGGCAGCTAATGCCAAAGTCTGTCTCCAGCTTGATAGAGACATTTCTGTGCTCTTTTGAATTCCCATTTGTACATTTTAAATGTGCTTTAATTTTCAACAAAACTCTGTAGTGGGCTTCAAGAAAGACTATAAGAGTTTACAGGTTGTCTTTACAAGAGGGGAATAGTAATGGATACACTTGGAAAAGAAAGAGGTGACATAGTTTGCATTTCTTGATCTGCAGCTGGCATACTGATACAGAGAACATGTATTTATTGTCATCTTCTTGAGTTTGCTGTGACGTTGCTGTATCAGGGGCTCCATCTTAGAGAAAAAATAAAAGTCTGAAGTATTGTCAGAGTCATTTAATTAACTTTTTTAATGTCTATACCATCTCCCACTGTCTCTAGTTAAGTAAACAAGGTTCCTGATTACACTTCACTTTCTTAAGTGTAGGACTACTACAGCTATTTGGGAACATTTTTATAAAGTCCTCCTAAACGTAACTCTTAGATAGTTTATGCATGTGTTTTCTTTCAATTGTATGTTTTTTGCTTAAGTAACCTTTCTGCTTTGCCCTCTTCTTGTAAGTAGCAATCATACTGTTCTGTCAGACCAGGATATGATAGGTGAATGTAGGAAAGACGGAAAGTTTTTTTCATTTGTGCTCTGTCTTCTTCTAATCGTGGTAACCTTTCCTGATACTTAGTCTAGTTTCATGCCATTCTTTCTTAAATTAAATATTTTCTCTTAGACATTCCTTAGACCAGGTGAAAAGATAAGATTCATTGCTTGTATTAATTATTAGTTATTATCAATTAGCATTGCTAATAATGTTTGTAAAGCATTAAACTAAGGAAGACACTTTAAAAATCAAATAAATAATTAACTGTTATTCCTATAATAAAATCAACTAAATAGGATAAATATCAGTTTTTTAGTAAGAAAGCAAAAGACTGGAGTTGTATTATGAAGTATTTTACCATACTTTAAAAATCTCATCTACATCTTTGTCTACCCGTTAGCATAACAGAACACTGCAAAGAAGATGGACATCAACCCCGCATTAAGACTCATATTTCATTTTCAGTAAATGTTGAGTTTTAATAGATTTATAGTAGATCTGAACTCATAGCCACTATGACTCAGTAATATAAAATTACCCATATACAGTAACTTCTACCCAGCCCTGGTACTAAATATGTTTCAAGTAACTTTGAGCTTTTTATGATTAGATGGCAAAATGAGATTGAATGGCTTTTTTTATTTTAATATATTGAACAGTTTGATAGTAGTTACATTTTGTGATTTTTATAAGAAAGTTAATTCCTGTAGAGCTGGGAGGAGATGGTGTTTGACGTTCCTCATTCCTCTCTACAAAGTGAAGTGACAGAAAATAAGTTACCGAAATTTGTGTGAAGGGGCATATGACCCAGTTTTGAGTCATTCAGTTGTCTTCAGCTGCATTGCTATTTCTTCTGACCTGCTGAAGTCTTTCTTTTTCCTCATCATGTGTTTTACTTATAGCATGCAAGACAGAAATTTTGAAGTCATCTTTGCTGTTTTGACAAGTTGCTGCAGAGCATAATTAATTTTGTGTAGACAGGTGTTTTATGGAAAAGTATCAGATACATCAGTCTGTGTACCATAAAACATAAGTATGTGGGGTGAATAATGATTAAATAGGTAGATTTAATGCTACTGTGTCCTTATTATTACTTGTACTTTATCTCAAACATTTGTGTCAGTTTTTACGTGTCATTTATTAACAGTGGTGTCTTACGTTGCTAAGACCCATTTAAAAGTGAATGTGGTTTGTACCCTGCCTAACTACTTCCAGTCCCATCACAGGAACCATGGGCTTGTCAAAGGCCCACCTTCACAAGCCCAGAAGAGCACAGTGGTAGGCAGGGAGCCGAAATTTAGAAAGCCAGGCATGTCTAAATGGTTGGCTGGTCAGTACATGTGTCTGGCCCTGCCCTGTGTCTGGTCTGTGCAGTCTTTTACCTTCTCATAAAATTCCTTTCTGACTCCTTCCTGGGTGTGGGGTGCTATGTTCTGAGTGCATATGTGTCTGTGGGATCCTGAGTGCCAGCAAGTGCAAGCCAGACCGCCAGTCAGAGGGCTAGAGTGCCAGCAACAGGATTGGCATCTTAGGTCACAGGGGCCTATGTATCCACAGTGCCAGGAAATGGAGCAACTGAGGGTCAGGGCACTGCAGCTGGGGTGGGACTGCAGGCTAGAGGAACTGTTTGGCTCAGTGACAGAGGCTGGAGACCGGAATCAGCAAAACCAAGTACCATACACTGGGGTAGGACCAGGAGTCAGAATCCCATGTGTCCATAGTGCTAGCACTTACAGTGAATTAATAGTGTTAGTGAAGAGCAAGCCAGACTAGCCTACAAGGAGGTGAAGTGACCAAATGTGTGTGCTGCTGTAAGGGGGAGACTTGAGGAGGAGTTGGCTGTTGGGGCGACCAAGTGCCGGGGTCCCCAGAATCTGGTAGAGCAGAGAGCTAATGTATACGACACACACATACACAGGCAACCACAACAGATCAAGCAAAACAGACATATACAGTTTGCACATGAACACAAACAGCACCAGCAGCCTTGCCCTGCTCCTGTCTCTGGCTGAGCAGGATGGAGGTCTGTTAGTGAGAATATATATGTGTATGTGCGAAGTGCATTCCTCCAGCAGCTGGACTCAAACCTACAGTCTGGCCAGTAGCTGTACCCTGGATCCTAGTCTCCACAATTGCTGTCACTTGGACATACATGCCTTTGAGGCCACTGCACCTCTGCAGTTGCTGATACAGACTGTCTGGGTTCTCTTTGCTGGTAGACACACATTCATGCTCATACCGAGCTCTGGGGGTTTGGAACTGCTGCAGCATCACCTCTTTTGGCCTTCCAGGTGTAGCTCATCTGGTGCTTTGCCTTCACCTCCACAGTGTTTAGCAGTGGAGAAATGGATCATCACTCTTTAATCTTTTCAGAGGAGAAGAACAATTACTGTAAGTAGGCTGGAAGGCAAGGGGCTTTCCTTGCAATAGTATTGTAATAGAGTATGGTGCTCAGTTCTATAAATAATATTAGATTATTTTAAATCCTTCTGTGAGACAACAATTGCATACCAGATTTTAATATATTTTAGTAGTGTTTTAGTCATGTACATGTATTTAGACAAATACTCAGAAAAGTGAAAAATGTGGTGTACTGTTCTTGCAGGGCATCTCTATGTTTTCTGAGATGATGAAAAATTAATACCTTAATTTCTACCGGAACTGGAGAAACCTGACCTGTCAGTTTGTGTGTGCTGTGATCTTTGCAATTTGCTCAGCATACACATGAAATGTGCACGTAACTGAAATGCAATATTCGGTTGACCTGTTGAACGAGGAGTTCAACTGAAATGTGAGAAATTATAGGCACGATACTAAAAAAAAGTATATGGGTGCATTTGCTGCCTTAACATATAATTGTGCAGTGGAAGTCATAAAAGGCTGCACATGGCTGTTAATCATAACATGCTTTGCTAAAGCAGATTTAAATCTTTAACCATATTTCTTTCTGTTCAACAGAAAGATTTGTTTCTAGTAGTTTCTTTTATTCAGTAGTGCTTTGCATTAAGCCAACATAAAGGATTTTGTTGAAGTTTACAATACTTTAAAACTCAATTTGGCAGAAAAAATTTCTTCTGTTATTGCATTTTACTGAACCCAGCACAACCTTCTCACTGCCAATATGTTTGAAATTACTGTTGTCTCTTTTTTTTGAGGAGCTGAACATTAATTTTGAAAGTAAAAACTCAACAACATAAACCTGAGAACAGTTGATATAAACAACCTCTGTATATGAAGCCAAAGGAGCCACAAATACTGTTTCCTTTATCCTTCCATCTCTTAAAAAAGTGTCCTGCATCTTAACTTGTTTACCTGAGATAATGTCCTCGTCATTCTATGACTGTGGATCTTCAATCTAAAATAGTTTCTTTTCTTACAGACTCATCACGATCTAGTCTATTGGTTGGGGTTCAAGGTTTCTGCTTATTTATTTGGTTATTTTCCCTGTTATTTGTGAAGATAAGTAAATTATTTTCGTTTGACAATCACATGGTGACAGGACTACTTGGATTTTTTTGAGTAATTTCCTTGCAACCCTTTCATAGGAGACTGTATTACTTTCTTGTTTTGTCCAGTCTTTTCGCCTTTTTTTGGTTGGTTGTTTGGGTTATTTCTCCTTACTCAGAAGAAAAACTGTTATCTTAAAAGTATCTAAGTATCTATGTTAATTTATGTGAATTTAGTGAGCTAAGTGTTTCTTTGTGGCAGCTGGATTTTTAGGAATTTTGGATGTTAACTTTCAGACTATTTTTCTGTCTTTTCAGGTCTCTGGATGGCAGACCCTGAAAAGAAATGCTGTTTTAAGAGGTATGCCTCATGTAGGCCAAGGTATTCCTGACCAGTATATAAATGAGAAGGCTATACTTCTAAGTCCTCTCTGTAAGCTTGCATTAATATTAGTTTTCAGTGCAGAAATGTCTCTGAAGGTTGAAAGCTTGTACAGAGCCATTCAGGCTTGTCATATTGGTGACAGTTTTAGTAGAGAGATCTCTAATACACTACTCACATTTTGCTTCTTAGTACAACACTGCCTTACTGGAGAAAGTATAGCATGGAGAAAACCAGTTGACTATTTGACATGTGTGTATCCTCTGTCAGTCCCTCCTGATTCAGTGTATATGGGGTTGTTTGCTTTATTTAAAATTTGGAATATGGTCCAAATGTCTTTGAAAATCACTTCTTCCTGGTGTGATGTCAGACTTACCAGACAACAAGAGCTGACACCGTGCTAACAGTGTGGTGTAAAATAATGTCAGTTGGAATCAAGATGAAGAAATACTAATAATTTTGTGATCATTTTTAGCTGTGATCAGTATTAGCTGGTCATTTGGAGCATTTTGTATGTTTCTTTGGGTTTTGTGCTCTAGCACTTAGGAGACTGCCTCTTCTCTCTCTGTTCTTGGTATGTTTCTGAATAATTCATTGCTTTACAGCTGTTAGAAAAGCAGTCTCTTCAAAATTGATTTGGATAGCTCTTCTGTTGTGTCCCATCCATTTCAGGATTCATAAGTGGCAGATTGTAGGAAATTAGGCTTTGTTTGGCTTTCTTTGGTTCACAAAATTGCATTGTAAATGTTCAGATTCTGGTCTGGCCTCTGAAGTTGCCTGCTCTTATTTGGGATGATAACTTTCTTTGAGACTTCTGCTTCTGAACTTGGCTGCAATCCTGTAGAAGATTCGGAAGCTCTTGAGTATGCATTTTCTGTGCAGTGACTGATTGGTCACATTAAAAAAAAGGCAAATTAAAATATTTTCAGTTTATTGTAGAGGCCTGCTTTTCATACTAACTCCTGCACAGTAGTGAATTTATAAAGTCTCTGTAACAAAGAATTCTCAATTTAGAGGTAGATTATTGTTTTGTTTTGATTCTTAAAATTATATGCAAGAGGAATCAGCCTAAGTGATGTTTTGGAAAAGTAAACTTATTGTCCCCTCTTATTATTACTTTATGATTATGTGTCTGACTTTAACCTTAACCTGATTCTGCCATTTTTCTTTTCATAGCAACCAGGCTTGGATGTTGAGCTTATGCTAACTGGAATTAGTTGATGTTGATGCGATTATGATTGGATAACAGCTGCTTGAAGTACTGAATGAGCAGTTTGAGAGCAATCAAAACAGTTAAGAAATTCAGCTTGTCTATCCCATGGATAGGTGAAGGTAGTGTTTGTTATAGGATAACAGCTTCATAGGATCCTGTTAGGTTAATTCAGGTTGGAAAAGACAAGCAGGGCTTTGGGTTCTTTGGCAGTGGCTGGTTTTATAAGACACCAGGCCTAAGAGTAGTACATGGGAAAGGTTTGTCTCACTGGGGCAAAAGTGTTCTGGGATGGGAATTAGCAGGGCTCATCTGGAGACCTTTGAACTAGGTTCGAAGGGGGATGGGGCTGTAGCTGGGCTTGCACTAATGGGGCAGTGATGTAGTACTGATGAAGACCGGGTGACCTCCCAACCCCCTAGGGTGAAATCGGCACACTCAGCTCACTCCCTGAAATACCTGTATACCAATGCACGCAGCATGGTTATCGTTGGGGATTTCAACCACCCTGATATTTGCTGGAAGGCCTACTCAGACAGCCATCCACAGTCCAGGAGGTTTCTCCAGTGCATTGATGATAACTTCCTGATGCAAATGGTGGATGAGCTAACTAGGAGAGGAGTGTTGCTGGATCTTATACTCACTAATAAGGAGGGCCTGGTTGAAGCCGTGAAGATTGAGGGCAGCTTTGGTTGCAGCAATCATGAGGTGGTGGAGTTCGGGGTTGCATGTGACCGGAACAGAATACTGAGTAGATTGCAACTCTGGACTTCAGTAGGGCCAACTTTGGCCTTTTCAAGCAATTGATAGCGGAAATCCCACGGGATAAGGTACTTGAGGGTAAAGGGGCCCAAAATAGTCAGTTGGCATTCAAGAACTGCTTCTTCCAAGCTCAAGATCAGAGCATCCCAACAGGTAGCAAGTTGAGAAAGGGAGCCAGGAGACCTGCATGGTTAAAGAGGGAACTGCTGGGCAAACTCGGATGGAAGAGGACAGTCTACAGGTCATGGAAGGA
>VXBJ01003784.1:836108-868166 GCA_013400055.1 Nycticryphes semicollaris | reverse complement strand
CCCGCCGCGCCCCGCCGCCGTCCCTGTCCGGCCCCGGTCGCTCGGCGGCGGCTGGTGGGAGAGAGGAGGCTGCGGCGCTGCTGGATGCTTCGGAAGAGGCTGGTCCAGGCGTCAGTGGCAACGTTGGGGCCACGGCTCATGGGGCTGGTACTTTATCACCGTGCTGTCCCCGCAGCGGGACGTCCTCCGCAGCCCTCGGGAGTGGGGCTGGGCCCAGGCGTGGGCTGGTGCCGGGCAGCCCCTCAAGTCCCAGAAGTTGGAAAGGTGCGTTTTTAGGAGGGAGTTGCAAAATTGGTCTGAAGGGCTCTGAAGAAACAACGGTTTGGTACTGCTCTGTAAATGTGTTATTAGCACCCGTAGCAACTTAGCGGAAAGCAATCTGGTCGTTCAACTCCATTAATAATTCAGAGCTAATCTGAATGAGACCACAGGTTACATTCTCATAAAAATCACGAGGCAGTATTGAAAGGGTATTTGACTGTTGCCCAGTGCCTCTTTCTTTTTAACGATAGACCAAATTATCATTCTAAGAGTGTGTACAAAATGTGTAGTATAAAGTCTGTCACAAAGAAAAAAAAAGAGGCTAATTTTTTTTTTTTAAGTTCATCAGACTCTGGACCCCTTCCCCATACTAAACAGTGATTTATCAGTCTGTGTGAAGTGCGTTGATCTCAGCTTATCTCTCATCTTCAGAAGGCTGCTGTGTTATCCTAGTTAGAAACGCCACTGATTATACTTTTCTTAATCTGTGTCTTTTAAAACCTTGGCATATTATGGAAATATTTTTCAAAAGCATTGATGGAAATTATACCAGTGCAGCTGTGCATCTTCAGAATGTTTCCTAATGAACATATTGTACCTCAGGTATGAAAGAAATTATCAAGTGGTTTGACAGGAAAGAATATGCATGCTAATTTATCAGTTCAAAGACTTAGTTACAAAGGAGGAAGACTAGCAAAAAAGAAAAGTTACAATTTTTTTGTTTGTCAAAGTGATTTGGATTACAGGACTAGGTGTGGATTATTATGTATACATCTCATGAACAGTAGTGGCATTTATAAATAAGTTGATGTGAAGTCTTTAGTGAGAAAAAGAGGTAACTTATATGCATTATTTTATTTTGTGTTCCAGAACATCTCAGATAAAATGGAACCTTTGGTGTAAATATCCATGTATCTGAATCAACTGTTTTCAAGCTTGCCTGTCATTCACAGGCTACATGGGAAAATGATGGTTGAGAGATTTTTCTTAGTGGTTTGGGTTGGTTTTTTTGGTTGTTTTTGTTTTATTTTTTTTTTCCCCTTAAGAGACCACAAATGGACATGTTTTTCAGATCCTGATTTTCTGGTATGCGGTGCATTAAAACTGAGGGGTGTTTGCAGAGGGCTCAGCAGTTCTACTGCCCTTTAACAGCCTTGCCACGAAGTAGGATGGAAATACTGTTTCTCTGCTGCTTTGGATGCTTTTCTGTGGTTTCAGCCCAAGCTTTTCCTTGAAGTTCAAACTAAAACACAGAAGTAATGCTTTTCTCAAGTATAGACCAGGCTGCACCAATTCTGGCTGTTTTTCTAAAAACATCTTGCAGGAGCCAACCTGCCTTTTCAACACATACTTTTAAAAGGTTGCAAATGGTATTGCTTTTAGTATGTATGCATTTTATACACAAAGTACTTTGTGCTGAGTGAGAATGAAGTTACTTCGGGTGTAGCAAATGGAGCTAAAGCCATTTAGCTTTAGCTGAATGGAAGGACATTGGAAGTTGAGTCCGACCAAGAGTTTATGCTTTTAATCTACTGTCCCAAAAGCTGTAGCTGTAATTCCTTTACCAAAGGGATTCATTGCAGTTGAACTGTGTCCCATAAAACAGTTGTTTTCCCCCAGTTCTACACATGCACCACAAACAGACCAGAATGGCCAAAGCACTTGATGTAGCTTCATGAGTCAGGGTTTTGAAGGACTCTTTTTGTCAATAGGTGACATCTCCTCTATAGCAGAAGTTGGGCCATGAGCCTTTCTATCAGGTGTGTGCAGGAAAATCATAGCTACCTGGCAGTCACTGCAGTCCTAAATGTTCGGCAAACCCATTATTCTTGTTGAACTCAAATAAATAGATAATTCATACGGAGAACAGAAAAGCTGACAATATAATTAATATTATTTCCCAAGTCCCAACCATACAGGTGCAGCATGACTGTAATGTTTCTTCTAATTTATACTAATTTATACTGCTTCAAATGGAACGTGCTGGTCAGCATCCCTAACAGTATATTGTAAGCTAACTTAATTTTAATTTGTTTTCTAACCTGATTTTCTAAAAAAAAAAAATTATAAATGCTCCATTGTAACGTAACTGTCAGCAGGTGCAAATGTCAACTAATATTTTCTTTTCCATTTCAAAGCATCTCTTAGGAAAATACCTATATAACACAGCCTACTTTTTCTTCTCCTGTACATTCCTGGATCAGAGTTAAGCCTGTCATAACAACATGGATTTCTTAATGCTTGATAATGGTGATTTACTGTTTCATTTGAACATTTGTGATGTTTATTCATTATTATCCTCACTCCTATGTGCTTTGTTCATGATGTGACAGTGAAGAACTTGTTATTTAGCAACGCCAGTGGTTTAGAATATGGTTTATTTTATTAAAAGTTTATTAATATTTTCTTTTGTTATTATAAAGTTTAATGAGGCATAAATATTGAGAAATACTTGTATTCTTTACACATAATTTTTTGCAATGGATTTAAAGGAAACCTTCAAACTCTGGAAACCCAGTAAAGAAAGGCTCTCATAACAGATTGAGTTACATTTTCAATTCCTTTTAACTTTCTGGTTTTTTTTTTAAATATACCTGATGTAAGATAAGTGCACCCTTGCTACCAATTAATGCCTTTCTGAGCTGGATAGAAAAGGTTAAAGGTGAGGACTTGTTGACTTTGGTCAACTTTTTTTCTGGATACATAAGTCAGGCCATAGAGTAAATGACAAGGAGTTTGGGAGGATCTGTGGTTTTTCTTTGAATCTGTAGAGGAATTGTAATAATCTGGGTTGAATACAACTACTCACTCTGGCCAGTGGGCAGGGCTACTTAAATGGGCTTGACATATGCGCTGGTTGAAAGCGAGTTGCCTTTGCTTTGCTATCTGATATATATACTAAAAAAGGCATGTGTGTTGAACTCACAGAAGAACAGAGACGAGCATCTCCCAAGATGGGCAAAGAGCTGTTTTTGTACTAACGTTTATGAGAGAACAGTACTAGGCCTTTTTTAATTACCCGCATAGCCCTTTCTTGCACTGCGTGCTAAATTGAGCATGTACTTAGGTGAAATAACAATATCATAACTTATTTGGTAAAGAGCAGCAGGGAGAAGTGGTAATTATAAGTGACAGCATGTAGCACACTGACAGGAACCTTTCAAAGGGTGGTGGATGACAGTGACAGTAACTTTTATTTCTTAACGATTTCTCTGAATGGTAATAATTTCCAAGGAGTCATTCAGATGCAATTGAATTAATCTGGAGATGACACGGAAGTCCTGATTTTGTATTTTTATGCACGCAAATGTTTTTAATAAGGCTGAAAATAGTGTGGTGGGTTCAGTAGCCTACTGGCCTATGTAAAAACTTGATTCTACCTATCTAGATGTAAAATGGTAAATCGTGCAAAAACACTGAACTAATAGAGGTAACTGGAGAAACTAGAAAGGTCATCAGGAGTTGACTAAAAGAGAACTTGCTTCAAAGAAGAGGGAAATCTCAGTGCTATGGCAAAGGTGGAAAGAAATAATTTCTAAAATATGTTTTCATTGGTGGATGTTCAGGCCAGTGGGATCTGTTGTGATAAATTCCGTCAGATATCAGAATAAACGAAACTGGAGAATTTACCCTGGATTTTGCATCAGGTTTGCTGCTTCAGTATAACTGTTCTAAGTCACTGCGTAAAGATTGGAGGAGGAGGAATCCGATGAAGTATTGTACAGTATTTCTAGTCTCAGTTTTCTCTGGCTTCCAGACAGTGGATCTCGTCTTTCTCTGATAGATGAAAAAAACCTATTTTTTTGTCCCAGTACCACCTGCTAGAGCTGGCTTAGCCACCAGCATCCATATCCGTCTCCCCATGGGGAAATCCAGGTCTTGGTTCATACCTCTGGTATGAACATCATACTTCAGGGTGCCGACCCATGGCTGCAGTGTCTCTTCAGGTATGGAGTGTGGTTTGCAGCTGGCTGCTCTTCAACAGGAAAGCTGGTCACCAAAGTTCTTCTTTGCCCTTTCTGCCTCTGCCAAGTTTGCCTTAATAAGAACTTGGAGCGCCTCAAATGAATCCCGAATGTTCTTAAAGGAATCAGCACTTTGATCAGAAAACATCCTGCTATGTTTTAGTTTCCTGCCTTGTCTTTCATGATATGTTGCAGATTGTTTGCTCAGAGAAACCACCTCACCTCTTGGAGGAGAGAAGCTGCAGTGTAGTTATATGCTTAGCAGTTGTTGCAGGATGAATGATCTAGTCCAAAATTGAAGTTTTACACAAATATGTCACAATTGGAGATGCTCTCTGCAGAGTGGAAATTCCTATTGAATTGGATTTACCCCTGCTACAGTCATACTAACAATTCTTAGAAGTATTTCCCTGGTATATGTGGTTGAAGAGGCAACTTGACAGCATCTTACTTTTTCCTCTCAGATAAGTAAACCGAGTTACTTATATTTCTCCAGAAAATAGTGAATTGTTTGTTTAACCATTTCGTAAAACCTTTTGGTTTTTTTCTGTGAAGAACAGACCTCAAAAATGGGTAGGTTATATAAATATTAGCCTCATTAATGGCAGATACACACAGAATACTACTTCCCTACTACTGCTTCATATTGCTCCAGAACTGCCCTGGTGTACCTCATGTTCTTGTTGCTTTTTGCCTTGATCTTCAGATCCTTTCTGTGTCACTGCATTCACCTCTGGTAAGGTGCAAATGGCTAATTCTGTGCTTCTAAATTTATATGCAGTTATTTTTCAGGAAGACAGGCAGATACAGTGAATAGGAAAGATCTAAGGCTACATGAGATACATCCCCTTTGTATTAAATTATTTGAGGTCTTAAATAGATTGTTAGTCCTTTCATTTAATATGGTTTTCTTCATATTTAAGGCAGTGTACCATGAGGGATTAAGTCTTATTATTATTAAATCTTATTATTATTAATGTAATATTATGGTCCAATTTATCTTTCAGAATAAAGTTCAGCTGGATGGAAGTTATTTTAGGAAAAAGTTGTATCATTAAGTATTAATTTAGGTAGCTAAGTGTCACTACTATAAGTCACGAAAATTTTTTTTCTTCATTGTCCGTTGCCAGATTTGCATAGCAGAATAAATTATGTAGATGTTTTTAAAAATAAAGGAGCTTCAGTATTTTCCATGGGGGAGAAAAGTACTTGATCTCACCAGCATATAGCCATCGACTACGAACTGTATTGTATCAGACCTGCTGCAGGTGAGCTATTGACCTGTACCTTGGGTTCTTGTTTTGTCAATGAGGGCCATCCAAGTGCTGGCTTCCGGGTTGCATCCAGTGGGGGGCAACTCCAGCAACCATCTGACAAGAGGTGGAATGCTCCTGTTGCAAAAGATATGTATTATATTTAATACACAATAAATTATGGTGGAGAAGAGAGAGTTTTGCTTGCACAGAGAGAGAGAGAAAGTGAGCAAGCTTTTTATTGCACAGGTTAGGTATTTACCTTAGCCCTCATGGGATATAGACACCTCTTTGTACAATTACTCATTCATTTCCTTGACCTTTGGATTACTCCATAATTGCCTAATGACAGTTACACTAAAAGTTCAGTAGAACCCATTCATCATGTTTCTCTTGGGGACATGTTCTCAATGCCTGGTTGTTGTAGTTTTATGGCTTTTTCCATGATTTTAAGCCAGATTGACCTATATGCCACAATTATGGTAAATGGTTCAGTGCAAGTCTCTGGTTGCTACTTCAGTCTATGCGTATTTCTTTGCCTCCTGTAGGAGGAGACTGATACCTGCTCACATGTATACCAGAATTTGAAAGTATTTCAAAGAAGCTTGTCTTTGTGAAGGGCTATAGTAGATTCTTAGTTACATGAAGATTTTTCAGGAACTATGCAATGAATTTTGTTAGAACAAATGTTGACATAAATATGTTGAAATACCAGCATCTTAAATGATTGAAAATGCCTCATAAAGGACAGCTCATTTTATATGTTTGTTGAGATGCTGGTGACATTTTAAAGTAGACATCTACTGAAGTTGACTTTGCAGTTTCATGAATGTCACATGATTGTGGGATGGCATTTAATTGAGGTACCTGCTTTTTATTGAAGTTATGGTTCTCCACATTCATTTAAGCCAGATTTGTTTTAAGTCTAGATCCACTATGGAAAGTGTTACTTGGATCAAGTCACTTAACCCATCAACAATCAATCAGATCACTCTGTATCTGATGACAATTAACCTTTCGTCAGTCAAATGTAGAGATAGATCTGCGGTCTCTTGAACAAGGTGCTGACACGTGGCACAAGGATTTATGTGTGTCTGTGTGATGATCCTGCTCTGGAACTCCCAGGAGATCTGCCACTGCTGTGATTAGTACACCTTTCAGATATCCAGAGAGGTGATGACTTTCCAACATCTTGTCTTGTCCTTCATTAGCAGTTTGGGGATTATTTATCCTTTATTTAATACCATTTATCCCTTTTCAGTAATATCTACTTAAGTGCTATAATTTCTATTGTTACCCTTTTATCTTCTGTTCTCTGAATCTTCATTTGTTCTCACTTTTTGGTCTGGATGAATTTTGGAATATGGCTGCTCACATTTTAATTGTTTGATTGCATGGTCTCGCCAAACATCACAAAGATTTACCAATTTACGTTTATAGGTTTCATTCAAATACATCTGGAATAAATCTCCCAAAGAATTTTAATAGGTTTAGACTTCAGTTTCAGTCAAGGCAGTACAGATTATCCTAAGGTCTACTTTATATTCCTGATAAATTTTAGTTTTTGTTGCATGTAATGGCTGGAGGGCTTTCCTTAAGAGACATCCATCACATAGAGGAAGATGAATATACATTTGTCTGAAAATTTTACAACGACAAAATGCATTTGATCTCTAAGATTAAAATATAGTTGGCATAAGGACCCCTACTAATTTTTCAGCTAGCATTAGAAATGTTTATATTAGAAGAAAGGAAAGACCTACTTACTGAAGATAACAGGTATTTTCAAATACTTTCCAAGGCAAATAATTGGTTTAGGATATTGTAGTAATGATTTTCTCAGAACAGAAAAAGAGGTGTATTTATACTGTGAATATGGGTGTTATGTTCAATAAGTTACCCAGTTTTTGTAAGCCAAAACAAAACACACAACACATTCTGCAAGCTGGTAATCAGAAAGTGGAATAATTGATGTGAAGGAAGAGAAATGTGGAGTGTGCCCCGTTTACTCACTTGTCTGAGGTAGAAGAAGAACTGCTCGGAGCATCAGGAATAACGATATTAGCATAGCCTTTCCTGGAGACAATTTCTTTTTTTCCATGTTGAAAGATTGTTTTTAACAAGTTCAATGTGTTTGCAGGCAGGGCTGCTGTTCAGAGGAGCTGGAGAGGATGGGAGAATGGTTTGACAGGAACATTTACCAAGGATGAGTGCAAAGTCCTCTACCTGGGTGGAAATCCTCCCACAGCAGGACAGACTGGAGACTAGCTGGCTGGGGAGCAGCTCTGCCAAAAAGGACCTGGAGATCCTGGTGGACAGCATGGCACCTTGGCAGTGAAGAGGGACAGCAGCACCCTGGGTACACTCAGGATGTTGAGGGAAGTGATTGTCTTCCTCACTTAACAAGTGCTCTGCACTTGTTAAACTACACCTAGATACTCCATCCAATTTGGGGTTTCAACTGGAGGGAGCTCAGCAGAGGGCTACCAAGCTGGGCAGGGTGGAGCACTTGCCCTGTGAGGAGAGGGCTGTTCAGACTGGAGAAGAGATGGCTTTGGAAGGACCCAACAGCAGCACCCAGTACTTATGGAGAGGGGATTGAGACCTCCATAAGGTCTGCAAAACTAGGAAGAACATTTTTGTGTCCACATATGGATGTAAAGAGCTATTTTTACTAAGGTGGTTAAATCTTCTATTGGAGAGGAGATCACTATACTAATCAAGCTGAACATGTTTGAGAATCCAGCAGCTCTGAACTGGCACATAGAAATACCTGTACTTGGCTAGATGGATGTGAGGAAAATTTTTAATTGATTTCTGGACTGCAACTTGATAGGAGTAGAGGCGGCATATACTGGTCTGAGCGTATTGGTATTTGGATGAACTTTCAAGGAGGGAAGATTAACTCTGTATTATATGAGAGGGCTTGTAGATAAAGAAAATCTGTGATGCTATGAGTGCAGATGATTAGTTTTGTGAGATCTTTAGAAGATCTTTGAATGAATAACAAATTTGACCATGGCAATTTCAAATAATATGTCAATGAAAGTTGACTCAGAGGAGAGCAATTTGTGTGTATCTCAGAAATGTTTTTCTGGTACACGTCTTTTATGATATCTGTTGTTCTTAATGTTAAAAACTCATATTTCTATAAATGTTCTTTGCAGTCAGGTGGTGCCTTTATTAAGTGTCCAGAGTGAACTCTGGTCATATTGTTCAGTGAAGTTTTTGTTATATTAGTATCACAGAGATGATGAAGATCATTTTGTAAGAAATGTGGTAATGCTTTTAAGTTAAGGTCTTGCTGGGACTAAAATTAATTGTACTGAAGTTATTGCGTGTGGGAGAAAATGTTTCATATCTTTCAGAGATGTACTTCAAAGCTGTAATGACTCAAAAGAGCTTGATCACCCGATGCTTACAATATGTATTAAGATATCACAAGTCTGATAAACACTCAAATATGTAGGCAACACTTTTCATTGCAGGGAGTGAACAGCAGAGGTACCTGCTTTTATTCTGCTAGTGTTATGATTGTTGTCTTTTTTTTACCAAAGCTTTGCTTATTTAAGGCTAAGTGAACTTTTGTAAGTAGCTTATCTTAAAAATACATTTCTTTCTGCATTAGATTTTCTAATATTTTTCCACAGTTTTCCCTGGTAATTTTACTTGATTTACTTACTGTCCATATTCACCCCTTCAGTAAAAACTCAGGAAGGAGAGAGGAAAAAGGACAGGCGGCTATAAGTAACCAGGCAAATATGAGATTAGAGATGGTAAAGAGCATAAGAAGTATGTGCATCCAGAAAAGGAATCGACTTAATGTATGTAGTAGGTATACTGGAAAAAAGATGTCAGGAATAAGTAAAACATACTTCAGTGGGATATAGAAATATATTTTGACACACAAAAGAATATGCCAGAGTCTGGCAAGGTAGAATGAGAGGGAAGTAAATTGATAAAAGCATCTGAGATGGAATGGGTGGGGGGCAGAAGAAAGATTTTTGTCAAGAGATTGTCTAAACCAGTTTAGGAAGGATAAAAAGGAAGTATTACAACATCAGTGACTATAAACCCCATAGGATTAAGAAGAGCAAGAAATGCTTTCTGGAGACATTTTCAGTAGCTGCATTTCTTTGCTTGCAGTTATGCTTATTTTCCCAAAAGTTTTCTGTGATGAATAGAGCATATCAGTGAAGAAGCTGATGATGAAATGCAAAAGGGAGTCCATTTCTTCAGAAATGTAATAGAACTGATGAGCATGAAGTCAACCATCAAGTTTGGAATATAAATCGTGAGAGATGTTTAAACTGTCCAGCATTGACAGCTAGCAGTGGAAGAAAGCTTTCAAGAAAATCTTTTGAAGAAAAATATAATTGTGTCCTATTCTAGCAGTCATGATGATGTGGTTCTGCTGCTGAAAATAAGTAATATTTGTGTATGTGCAGGAGTTCCAGTCATTTTTTTCAGCTTCTGAAGGATACTTCAAGTCTGTCTGAGGTTCTTGTTTTATCTCAGGGAGATCCAAGGAAATATGTAAATATGTATTTTCAATTTCTGAGATAAGAGCAATTGCTGATTGCTACCATGTTGAAGTTGCATTTTTCACTTTCTTTAAGGAAGTTCCTTCTCTCAGACACTGTTTAAACTTACCATTCATCTAGAGTTCAGATTTCCTTCTGTACCTGGTCCTGCCTAAGTATTTACTTTTTTAGCTTCTGAATTAGAATCGTCACTAGCATCTATAAAAAAGTCTGACTCTGGATGTATGGCTGTCAGAGACCATGTTTTGTTTTTCTGCAGTCCTCTAGGTCTTTTTCATGTGTGGGATTCGGCTAGGTCAGATTTAGCTAGGTCAGTTTAGCTTTGAACTCGTTTTGATGGGGCCATGAAATATACTTCTTTACTACATATAGGCATATCATGTTCAGTGTTCCGGAGTAAGGTATGTCTAATTAAATGTCTGACAGGTTGGGAACCTTCCCTGGAAACGCCGTCTGTCTTGACTGACTTCTTATGAAGCATTGTCTAGTTAAATGCGGTATTTTGATAATTATTTTTACTAAGAAAGTATTCTCCCAGGTGTACAATTTGGGAAACATTACCATTTTGTCTGAAACTTGAGAAAAACTGTAATTTATTTTAAGTACTGGAAAACAGAAGTTAAATTTTATTATACCTAGAGAAAGGACATAAATATAATATGCTAGGAAGTTAATAACAGTTGTTGTAAGGCATGTTTTGTGATTTAGAGAAGTGTCACTGTGCCCTGCCCCTGTATTGATACAACTCCCAAAGCAACTTTTTTTGGCTGCTGTTGGAAAAGATCCTCTCTAACACTAGTTTTATGGTTCTCATTGGCCTGTGTAAGGGAAAAATGAAAATGTTATGTTCCTTTCAGCTCTTTCAGCATGGAAATTATGTGAAACACTGACATTCATTCTTAATTGTTTTTTTTTTATTAATTAAATGATCATCAGAGCATTCCTTGTATGGAAGGAGCATGGTATGTCCACTTACACAGAACTATTGTGCAGTGTTGTTTAAACCTCAGGGTCACCGAGGGCTTGACTGAGTTGCTTGTGCACAAGGCATGAAATGTTGATAACGATAACCAAGGTTCCTAGCCCAATCTCTACTGCTTCTCCATACATCTGTGGGTTCCCTATAAATCAACCCTGCTTGGAGGAATGGGTACCCTCAGGTGTACTGGATGACAGCAGGAGCCTGGGAACGGACAATTAAATTAATCCCTAGCTGTGTTTGCATACTCCCACTTTTGCTGTGTATGTAGTTCTGCATGCAATACTTTGATATGCATGATGCAAATAGCAGTAGAAGTGCTATCACTATGTCCATTTTTTCCTAGTTCATTACCTAACCTGACAGATGTTAATTGCAACTTGAAGCTCATCTGATTGTTTTTTCTCATATTTAAAAGAGAACAAAGACCTATGATATTAGTGTCTGAAGATGAGCATGTTGCCTGATGCTGAAAAGACTTATTTAGTCGTTAATCACTTGTGTTCAGGGTTTTATTAGTCATGGTAATGTCTCCAATTAGTTGAAGGACAGAGAGCATAATTAGGGCACTTTTTGTCTAATTACTATTAACTGTATACATGCAGTTTACTGTTGAATTTATGAGGCTAGCTGCAATGTTATAACAACAAGCTTGTTAAGAAGTTAGGTGTCTTTCTAATATATAAAATGATTAAAATTAGAATTAACGTGTGCAGTAATAGATGTAAATAGCATGCCATGGAACAGAAAGGTTTTAATGTCTGATATTGTATTTTTGTTCTAAACCATTATCTCTACAGACATTCTGAACAAGGCCTACTGGCCTGTTGAAAAACATATATATTTTACAGTAAATGGAGAGAGGATCAAGTATCATGTTCTATGTATAGTGAAATAACCTTTAGGTGAACTTGAAAAGAATTCCTCTTTAAGGAAGTTTGCCTTTCTTCCCACAGTTGTGAGAGAGGGGAGAAAGTGCTACTATTAAAGTTAGGATGGAGTTAATTGATATTAATCTTCATGGGTATGTTGGATTTATTTTAAATGCAAAGACATAAAAAGGTGCTCTGCCCAAGTTAACTGTTGCTAAATATTTGAATGGTACAGCTGAATTTAACATTTTATTTTCTGGTTTGGAATGAAGTTTGCTGTCTTCTGTCTTTATTTCTACTTGATTCTAAATCCAGGGAAAAAGCTGGACTTTGCCACGTGAAACACACAGAAACTCAGGTAAAAGGTCACCGTTTTTGAACCATCTTGTTTTCCAAAATGAACATTTCTTATAAAGAACATGGTCTAGCAACCTCAGGAAGATCTTGGTAACACCATCTCAACTGGTCCTTCTGGCTCTATAATTCTGAAGGGAATCCATTCTTTTGAAACGGAGTGGGTCAAATCTATTTAGTATGACAAAGATCAGTAACTCGAATTACTAGAGTTGAATATGTACACAGTGTCTGTTCTGTTGCCTTTGTGTGTTTAGATGCTTTTTTTAGGGGGTGGGGTGGAGACAGGATGGGACGGGGGACTTAGCTGCTTTATGCAGCTCCTCCCAAATCCTCTGGATTGAGAATTCGGGTTGGCAGATGTTGTGCTCTCTGCTTCACTGGAAGGCATACAGAAGACTTTCTATATATTCTGGCCATTTCTTTTTTCCAGCCAGCATCATTCCTTTTTTATCTGACTCCTGTGGCTGCACGTCAGTGGCTGTGGCTTAGGAATCAAAAGTGTAGAACTGGGTGCCATCAGCACTGCAGAGATGTTTATAGTCTTTGTTGCATGTTCAATGTCCTTGGGCACATTTAAGAGAAGAGTTAAGAAGATGGTATAGTTAAGAAGATAGCAAGATAGGTTTATCACAGTCAATCATCTCTGAAAAGGCCAGTAAGAGAGGTACAGAGGGGGTGAGAACAGCTCCTTTCACTGTGTGGAACAGCAATAGTTCAGTTCCTCCACGCTTGGTTATCTTAATGCCTGGTTTTTATTGGTTCCTTTACCGGTTTAGGTAGTGGATTATCAACCCAGAAGCTCTTGCTAACCTAGCGTAATGATATGGATGTCTAATGTATTTCTTTTCTAGCAGCTGGTACTTCTTAAATGTATAATATTTTCTAGGTAAAACCATGTAGTTCCATGTAAATAGTAGGAAATGCACATTTTAAGTCAAGACTCTTGAGTAAAGAAATGTTATTTCTAATAAAAGTGCCTCCTTAAACAGATTTTCTTAGCAGTGACTGGAAAAACTGTCAGATGTTGGGATGGAATCTTTCCCGTTCCCTCTGCTATTGCATTATTAATAGCTTTCTGTAAGCTACCAGTGTCGTCATCTATATACCTATTTGTAGTTCAGAGTTTTAAAACTGGAGGACCAGAGGTCCTCCAATCAGGCAAGAAAGAAAGTAAATATCTGAAATGTACCTGTATTTTTACTTTTTTTTTCTTGTTAATTACAAGTTTATTTAAACATACTATATAGGAAAAGAGAGAAGTGGAGCGAAGGTTTCTCAGAGAGCTTGTGCAGTTTCCATCCTTGGAGGCTTGGAATAACTGATCTGATTCAGCCTTGAGCAGCCTGATCTGACCTCAAAGCTGGCCCAGCTTTAAGTGAGAGGCTGGGCTAGAGACCTCCCACAGTCCCTTCCCACCTGACTGGTCTTATGAATCTATAAATAAAATTAGGTGCTCTTCAAAATGTCAAGATATTCAAGCGACTACAAGTTGAGGTGTCATGGTTGCAACTCCTCTTGGGTTTATACGTGTGTGAGCCTTTGGCATGACCTTTTATACTTTTTGGCTAAATCTGTGCTGTTCTGTTTAAGGATGTGGAAAGAACATTACAATGGGACAAACCTGTGTCATCACCACTTCAAATTATCTGCAAATAATTAGGCTGATCCTAAGAGCCAGGTGCTGACTGGGTCCATACAGTGCTTTAATGGTTTTGCTGTATTTCCTGCTGTTTGTAGGATGGAGGACAGAAAGAGGAAGAAGAGGAGATTGGTTTTGTAGTGGGCATGTCTCTTTCCTCAGAGAGATGTTTATAAATTAAGTTTTACTCATCATCATCCTAATGCCCCTGGGGAAAGGCTGGGATTGCCTCTGCATTATTAGCAATTGTAAGCTAATTTATCTAATTAGATGACATAAAGTGCAAGCAGACCAAAGATATATTTAAAAAAAAAGCGGTGTGGTAACAAAACATGAAAGAGGTGGCAATAGGTAGCTTTGAGGGAAAAAGAGTGTACATTTAAAAAACTCAGCTTCCTACTTCTTTTAGTGCTCCCATTAGTGGGATCCTGCTAATGGGAAATGTTAAATATTTATATCTGACATTTCTATAATGTCTACGTAGTGCAGTAAAGATTAAGTATTTTGTGGTGCATTTCAATTTAAAAGAATGAAAGCAGTTTTCAACAGTTACAGGGGAAGCTGTCAGTGAACCTTGTATTTAGATTGGGTATTTCAGCCGTAATAGACTCTTGCAATTTCTTTGCAGCAAGCCAAGAATGAAAGTCCCAATATCCAGGCAGTGCCTTTTGTTCATCCTCTGGGAACCTACTGAGCTGTGGCAAGCTCCCCGTTGCACTTCCCAAATTAAGCAGCCATGCTGAAAACACCGTGCAACCATTAACTGGACACTGCCAAAACCACCACAAAACCTTCTCTCTCATCACCACGTCTAACCCCCTTTTAAATACCTCCATAGATAGTGATTTAACCGCTTCCCTGGGCAGCCTGTTCCAATGTTTGATCGTGTCTTGATTTTCAGTGTTGCCTGAGCGGTAATGCCAGGTCTTACAAATGCAGGCTCTTTAGCTGCATTCCCATGAAAGAGTGCAATAAAACCCCAGTGTGCCTACTCCATCTCTGTCTTTTCCTGACTTTTTCCTGCACTCCTGAATGCGTAGTGTTGTTTTCGCATGGAACATGCTCATGGTCTTCATTTCTGTAGGAAATTTACTGAAAAATTCCACCCTTAGTTTTGAGGGCAGTGTATATCTGTGTAATTTAGAAGACCTTAAATCCCTTTCTAATAATATAGCAGTAACATTTTTAGTTTTGGTGGACGATACAAATTGGTACAAGGACAGGAATTTAATTCCTTCCTTTTACCGGAATATCTGTGCTTATATTAGCATTGGAACTGATCTATATGGATTGCGTACGTTCTGTAATAATTGCTAGCCAGTGTCCATTTGTGAAGATACTTTGTGTGACTGTCAGAGTTACTGCTATCAGTCTAATGCACTTTGCTTGACTTGAAGCCCATAGCAGTTCCCTGAAATAAGCTGGATGAGTAATATAGATTGCAAACTTTAGCACTAGAGGAATACTTAAGTCCGCACTCATTTGATTCAAATGGAAAGAAAACTACTTCCAGGCATTCTTTGACCTTTGCGTGATATCTGAGTGAATCTGCAGATGCGACCAAGGTATTGCAATTTTTTCCTAATGACTTGGTGATTGTCTATATACTGCTGCTTAGCTAATTAAAAGATAGGCAATAAATGAACGTGTGCTTTTCTTTTTGTTTCATCTTGGTAAAATGGGTAGCTAACAAATGATCTTACCTGAAAAGAATGGTACAACATTTAAACTCTGCGATGTATATACATGGCTGTATATACATTACAGTTACATAATTGACATGACTGCAGCTTCTGTGAATGTTTAGTCATGGCACATGGATGTAACGTTTGTTTGCTTTCTTAAATTTTGAATGGAGTTGAATAAGTACACAAATCCTATTTTTTTTTTTATATCATAGCGAGAATGGAGGCTACTAGGAAGGAGATTCTGTTAATGTTCTGTGAATGTTCTTGACACCACGAAATATCTATAGCCATGATTAGGCAACTCTTAGAAATATTAGTACCATGATCTGAAAATGAAATACACGCAGGGAAAAGTTTGGGGATTAAATTTTGTACCTTAAAACAGGAAAAGGCTGACAGTAAGAGAATGCCTGCTGCTGCTTTTATGGCTTTGACTCATGGCTTGAATTTTTCTATATGGATGATGTGTTAATTCCTCTCTTGACATGTTTATTAGCTTACACTCTCTACTGTCATAAACCAAAGTGTTGGTGTTTTAAATAAGGTCCTGCCTCTTTCTGTTGGCACCAAAAGACATTTAGATTTTTATAAAATACTCTAATTAGTGTTCAAAATTTTAGCAGTTTCTTTTTGACCTCTTGTGTATTCAGTTTCACTGTTTGTTGGGTTTTTTCCTAACCTTGTTTTTTTTCATTCACTCACCATAGAGCAGATAAAGCAGATGATGAGGACGATGAAGATCTAACAGTGAATAAAACATGGGTCCTTGCACCAAAAATTCATGGTGGGGATGTAACTCACATACTGGACTCCTTACTTCAAGGATATGACAATAAGCTTCGGCCAGATATTGGGGGTAAGCCCAAGAAATAATTCAGTAAATAGAAGATGTGAACCAGAGACGGCTTGCATTTTGTCAAAGATGGCAAAAATCCTCTTAATACAATTTTTAAAACTTAATGTAGCAAGCTAAATATAGCAGCAATAAAATGCAATGGTTCTCTGGAACTGGTAAAAATAATGTTCTATACAGGAGTAGGTTTTTTTTTATGTTCTATTTGCAATCTCTTTTTCTTATGTAAAGACCGCTTTTTGGGGATGGTGGGCAATCTACAATAAATTGTTAAAAGGCAATTATAGTTTGCATTGTTTAACTATGATCTTCTGAGAGGTATAAACCAGCCATGGTTATTTAAAAATACGATCTTGAGTTTGTAGGAGTTTATTAAAGAATTATTTCTAGATACTGTTTCTCTTAGTTTAGAAAATGCATTGTAAGTGTGTATTTTGAGCACATTTAACTCACTTCTCTTCTTCCCTTAGCTTGGATTTTGAAAAACTTCATAAAAATCTGAAAATATAATTTGGGACTATATTTTTTCTAAAGGAGGGTAGAGTGCATTACTAGAGATGAAACTTTGCAGCCAGTAGGAAGGCAATTTTGTCTTTCAATAGTCAAAGCATCAATTTGCACACAGCTATTAACTGTAAATATTTGGAACAATCTTGTGGTGAAAACATGGAATACATGAAACCTTGCCAGCTCTTGTCTACCACATGTATGTATGCTGAATCAAACTAAGAAAAATAATTTATTTTCTCTGAGTTTGTTCCCTGAACTGTGAAGGGAGAGGTGGAGGACATAATTATTTGTTAAATACTTGGCGTTCCCTATGGAAAGAATGCCATGTAAGTTGTAAGCTGCTTATATGATAAACAATGCAACAATCGAGAATTGTTTTATTTCTGTAGGAGAACAGAAAGATGCAATCTCAAACTAAGTACTTTCTTTTGAAAGCTTCTGACAAATTGTTTTCCTCCCCAGATTTCTTAGTTTTGTTTTATTGTTGACTGTTTTCCTGAAGACTTTGAATGGCAACTTTTCTCTCACTGTTATAATATAATCACATGTGACTCTCATGAAGTTCCTTGTAAGGCTTTAGCTTCACATTCATTTAATTGAATCACTGCAAACATTTAGACAACAAGGAACATCTTCCAGCTTATTTTTCCTTAAATTCTCCATGTGTGACAGATGCATAACATCACTGTTTTTATTTTCCCCGACTGCTTGATGCAACAGACTGCAAAGGGATTGTGAGGGAATAAACTGTCTCCAATAGGATTTCTTCTAATGTTTAGCTGGTAGGTGGGGATGAAAGAAGAGAGAATACTGTTTCTCTTCTCTCTCCATAAAACTTAGAAATAAATGGAGAGAAAATAGAAAATTCTGACATGCCAAATGGACTTAGATGGGCATGGAAGAATTTTGGTGTAATGCTTACCTTCGCATTTCTGGTTATGTACTGAGTATTGATAGGGCAAGTAATGTGCCATTTTGTGAGTAACAAAATATGCAGCCTTTTGGTTTCCAAATATGAGTTCCTGGAAGAAGGCACTTGGTTCTAGCTTCTCTCACATAAATACTCCCTTTCTTTTTCTTCTTTACTCTTTTATTGTAATACTTCTCTACCAATCTGACCTTTGCTGTCTGGGACCTGCCTCCATCCAATATGTTAAAAGGTAAGGTTCTTGAATAATCAGCTGGAGTGATGAGGACAGGAGACACTTGAGAGCGTTCACTTTGTTGCCAGGAGAGCAAATGTTATGACTGGCTCTCTTCTGGGTGGCAGGGAAGTTGCAGCCTTCTGCCACAAGGCAGACATTTTGGACAGTGTAAGATGAAATTTCCAGCTTCAAGTGAAGGCATCACATTCTCTCTTGGGAACCCCAGCAGATATAAAAAAGAAAATCAGGCTATCTTGCACTCATCTTAGTCCGCTTCAATTATGTGGATAAAATCTGGTGTTAGATTCCACATCTTAGGGTATATGTCAGTACTTGTACAACAAGGTTATTTAACTGGAATTCTAATTATCTTTCACAGCAATAGTATCCCACAGAACATTTTTACTATTGAATTACAAAGGTTAGTTACAACAGCAATTTTTTTTTTGTTTTGAACCTGGACTTTTTGGGTTTGAATATCAGGGCAGAATTCTGTTTTCTTCCCGATGTTGACACAGAATTTCAGCTTCTCAGAACGAGATAAGGAGGTTGATTATTAATCATGCGGTTAGTTGAGGGAGATCGTAAAGGAGAGCCAAATGAAAACTATAACCTCAGAGGCAATACTGAAATTTAATAGGAGAAAACCACATTGTCATTTGATGGCTGGACTAGATGATCTTAAAAATCCCTTCCAACCAAGACAGTTCTACGATTTTCTATTTGTCTCATTCAAATATCCTCAAGTTGTAGTAATTTCTTAATTTTGCTATGTTTAGTAATCTTACCAGTCTTTAATTCAATTTATGTAACCTATTTTGAGGTGCTTGGAGCACAAAGGAACTGGTGTTAAAGTGCCGCCTTCTCAGTTTGAAGTAATATTACTTACCGGATGAAGTCTCTCATGTGTAGTAAAAATTCCTTTACAGATACAACCTTGTAGTGTTGATATATTAATAAAGCACTATTATTCTCACTGTAACATTACCTTATGGCTACCTGATTTTATCACCATACTGTTTTTGGCTTCAGTCCTATATTGAACTAGCTCTATTTTTCAACATTCCTTTTTAAAGGAAAGAATTCTGCCTGCACACTCTTTCATCTCTCACACCTTAGGGACACTGACATATTAATTGATATATATTAGCCTATCAGTTTACAGCACATTTTTTCCAGATGTGTCTCATGTCCAATGTTGTGTATTATGGGGATGAAACAAAACGGATCAATCTGAAAGTTTAATTAAAAATAGGGAATATTCATCGCATATTTACTACTCTAATGGAGTGTTTTGAGGAAAGTTATCATTGATAGAAAATTTAAGAAGAGTTAGGATGGGTGCTCATTGGTACCTAGAGAAATTAGATACTTGGAGAAATCTGGATAGTTGTAATTGCCCTATCGTCAGGGCATGGGTAATTGCATCTCAGTGCACTAATATGGAAGAGTCATGTACTCGGGGATATAAAGTATACATGAACAAAAAGTGGACTTTTCAAAAGAGTAGCAGAAGCGCTAATTCTGAAAAGAGAAGGATATTAGGGGCTATTCTGTCGAACAGGTGCTCTTATGTAGCATTGATGAAAGGATGATGTAGGCAGGGAAGTAATAAGCCCGAATAAGCAGGAAAATATCAGGTAAAAGTTGAAAAGTATGTATTCTGTGATGAAGAATTTTTTGCAAGAATTGAAGGAAACAAAAGAGCAGGATGTAGAAGAGCACATGCAATGAATGTTAAAGATGCTGGATGTGTGCACTGCATATAAACTGATAGAAATAATAAAAGTTGTGGGGTAGGATTATTTGCTAAAGGTGGGTTTCTTTTACATAAAAAAGAAAAAGTGTGGGAAACAGGGCTCTGCTTGCATCAAAATAACTTTGAAAAAATTATTCAGAGATGGAACTGGAAGCCTGCTGTAGACACGTGATGCCGAATTTTCAATATAGATATCCATATAAGCAATACTCTTAGAAAACTGGTTCTGAGAATTGTATTATTCCATTAAAAACTATTAGAAAGTGAAGGTCTCTTATACCTGAATGTGGCATCACCTAATTTAATTCATGAATAACTGCTTTATCACCAAGAAGAGATGCTTCTTTATGCAATTCATAAGGGGTTATAGAAACCATGCTCAAAGAGAATAAACTTGGATTAAATTATTAATTTTTATTAAAAGGGGTTTTAGCTTAAATTAAAAAGCACAAGTACTAATAAAAATAAAAAGTGATATATCTTATACCTTCATTCCAAAAGAGAGAGTTGTATTAAACTATGGGAACTGGTCAGTGAATTTGGATGAACTGACACCCTAGTGAGTAATATTGAGGATTGGAGTAATGAAAATGGAGCAGTATTAAACAAAAAAAGTGCAATGTTCTGCATTTTTACAATAATGATACAAAAATTTCTGTCAGGAGATGAGGGTTTATAAACTGAAAATAACTGTTAAGGAGAGCTCTTCAATGTACCAGACAGATATTTCAAATATCAAAAGCTACAATTTAAGTCTGGATAAACACGGGCTAAAATAGAGACGCTTTTGATAGCGAGTGCAATTACTGAAATAATTCGTCAACTACTGAGGTAGATTTTTATCACTACAATTTTTCTAATTGAGAGTAAACATATTTCAAAATGCAAATTTTGAACTCAAACTGGGGTTCAGAATATGCTTGGACATTATTCACCACCATCCCTTACTAGAAACCTGATGATCTGTGTGTGCTGAGAGGCTTCTTTACAGGTCTTTTTACTTGTCAGGAAGAGCTCTTGAATTCCGGGCACATACTTATTATTTACTGTATTTATTTCCTGGGGCAAGCCTGTCCTTATCTATGTGCTCATGTGAGGTGATGCTCAATACCAGTCATACCTTTTAAACCAGAAGTTTAGTCTAGTGAAGAAGAGGTGTCAAAAATCAGAAAGTGTGAGTAGATGTCTATAAATGGGGCTTAGCATATCTGTTCCCTGTGAGCTTCAGTCATGTTAGGAACTGAGGAACTCTCTCTTGGGGGCAGCTGCACCTTGGTGCTCTTCTCTTTCTCCATTGAGCATACAACCTGCTGTCCTGTCACCTTCTTACTCTAGCCTGGCTCATATTATCTCTCAGGGTGAAAGTATGCTATCTTTTTCTCCTCTTCCTTAGAAACCTCTGTAAGTTTACAGCACTGTTTTGCACTTGATGCAGGATGCATTAAATAGCTTTCTGCCTGCTCCTGGTGTTTTCAAGGCTGATACCAAATTTTTTGAGTAAAATAAGAAGTATTCACTGTAGAAACATCTCAAATCATCTTTCTTGGTTAGCTCTTTGTGGGGAACAAATGAACAATAGGGATTACATGGATGTCAAATGAGTATCAAGAATGTATTTTCCTCCAGCATTTGTCATTTTTCTGGACTCATATCACTTCTAGTTCAAGAACAGGAGAAGAATGAATTATTTTTTCTCATTCAAAGAAGTGCTTTGTTCTGTACCATACAAAAGGTCTAAGGTAACAAAACAGTCTCTCTCTCTCTTTCTGAACTGGGTATCTTTCTCTGGACCATTTGGGTCAATTAGAATAACTTCAACAGAGGCAGATTTTCAGATTCCTCACTGGGTCTTAATAGCTCTAATAATCAATCTTACTCAGAGAAGTATGGAAAAAGCAAATTGAACTCTGTGGCACATTAGAGGAGAGCCCTTGTGGCAGATCAAGTACTGCTCGCTGCAAGATGGAATTGCATAAAATTGACACAGCCTCCATTAAAAACTGGCTTACTGACAGATCTCAAAATTCAGTTGTTAATAAGGAAATATCTGTGGTTGGGCTGTCTATAGTAGCTCCCATAGGAAAGTCTTGATGAAAAATAATGATATTTTGAAAGATTTCAGCAATTAATTTTGTAATAAATTTGGCAGATGACACAAAGACTGTTGGAAAGGGAGAGATTGTATCTGCAGAGTAATAATTTGCTCCTTCAATAAAACTGGAAACACAAAAAAACAGGAGGTGGAGGGGAGGAAACCTCAGGTCATATTTCACTGTGAGAGTTTCTAAATAGTAACGCAGTGATTTAAGAGAAAACTTAGATATTTTGTGTAGTATAAAGTCTTAGCTATGCATCTCTGAGCATTGCCATGAGATAAATCCCCTTTAAAAAAGGAACACAAGGAGCAGAAATCTGAAAATGTTCAAGCAGCCCTGATAACACTGTTACAAAAATTTTCAGTTCTGGTATCCACATTTCAAGATGGCTCTCGAAACAGTGGAGCAGCTTTTGAAGTTAAAACTGAACAGATCATTTGTAGGTTGCATTTGCAGTCTGCAGTATGAACTCTTCAGCACACTGTAGGCAAGTTTCAGAAGTGACCTTAGCAGTTGTGTGTAGGTACCTGTGTCTGAAGAAGAGGTGTGAAAAATGGCTAGGCAGTGCTGAAAGTTGGAGTCAAATAATTGAGCCTCAGAACAAAACACGATTTCCTAACGCTATGAAGAAATAAACCTTTTTTTTTTTTACTAATATGGGGAAGAAATAGTGGATTCAGCATTGCTTGAGCAATGAGGCAAGATAGACTTTGATCCACCTCCTTGTCTAGCAGTGGGGTTGCTGTTATGTAGATAAATAGGGTTAAAGGAAGAAGATACTTTTTTGTGAGATGTGGCATGTGTAAAGTGTATGATATTATACATATGTGTCTACACACATACATTATAGGATTTTTTTTTCCTGCTGATTTTTCAGTCTGTGGATGTTAATTCTTGTGTTACCCCTCTTCCTCTCTCAGCAGATACTGAAAACATTTGCAGCTCAGGAAGTAACTACATTTTTTTCCCCAGGAAAGAAATTAGTTTGCAGAGTCTGTTTAAACTTCCTGTGAAATATGCTGGAGACAGGATGGTGATCAAGTGGCTCTGTGCTCTGTGGTCATACAGAAAATCCTTTGTGCAGCCTCAGTGGTATGTCTTTCTGTCAGGCTCAGGGTCACACCAGTAATCGGATTTGGAGCCAGGGAGAATTTCCTCCCAAGTGGGATTGGCAGGGAAAAGGTATCATAGGATATTTAGGAAATGGATCTTGCCTGTCATTGTAGCTGGCAAGGATGTTAATGACATCCTGTTTCTTCCTGTGTCCCTCTTTGAGTTTTAGATAGTTGAGATTTGAAAAATCCTCTTACTTAAGATTTTAGGTTTGCTATAGAGCACTTAGGCGATCTCTTATGGTTTGCAGTATAAAGAAATCAAATCTGATGACCTAGAATTCCTCTCCTATGAAATCAAAGTGCCTTTTCCTTTGTACCTTCCCCCTATTTCATCTGCAGATGGGCAAAACTGCTTCATTTTAAAATGCCTGATTGTGAGAGAAAGACCTGCAGAGCTTTTTTATTAACTCTCTTCATTCCAGTGGGGACTCGGACATATGTCCTCTTGTGTCTACTTTCTGGCTTTCCAGTACAAGCTAGAAGAAAATGCTTGGTAAACTGCTGAAGTTAAAATGCATCCTGACCTCTTCTGTTTGTACCTTTTCCCCCTATATCCAGTTAGGAGGAAAAAACTGAATTACCAGTGCTACCTGTATTTCAGTTGTGACTGAAGTTTGGTATTTGAAGCTGTGTATTAATCAAGCTGATGACAGGATATTAGTCATTAATAAACCTTAGGTGTGCTATAGTTGCATGAATTGAAGAAATCTGTGGTGAAAAGTTATTTTACTTTTTTCTACGCTTTTTCAGTAGGAGTTGACAGAAAGTGCTCCATAGTGATTCCTTACAGCTCATAAACACATCTGTTTCCAGTCCTCATGGTTTGTTGTATGAGCAATTTTGTCTGAGTTTTTTATGTTTCTGATTAAATTTTTATGTTGGAAGACAGTTTTTGATTTATTTTTTTTTTTGCCTCTTCCTTTACCTTTTATATCTATCTAATACCTGTTCAGAAAGTGAAGTAAAAAATTCATGTTGATAATTCTAACAATTTGTGTGAAATAAGGGAGCCATAAGGGAGTTATATATGGTACCGCACAGAATGAACAAACTAGAGATTTAAATATTTTGAATCTAATAAAAGAATATCAGATTTGTTGTTATTTTAGTAAAGAGGTTAAGTTATACTAACAATGTACAGAGTTAATTAAATTTGTAATTTTATGGTTACTGTTTTGTTTAGTGAGAACTACGGTAATTGAAACAGATGTCTATGTTAACAGCATTGGCCCTGTTGACCCAATCAATATGGTAAGTTCTGATTATTAACAGAAAACATTATCTGAATGATGCTATGGGTTAATATTGTGAAATAATTCTAATCTCATTCAAATACGTTTCTTTATTTCTTACTGTGTATTCTTATGCTGTTGGATGTGATTGTGGTTATTGAAGAGACATGTTTAGGCTCTCTGAAACTGCTGCAATTTAAAAATAAATTTCTTATTTTAAAAAAATGAGGTTGCACAGGGGACATTGTATCAGATCCTTATTTTGGTTTGTGTTAAACATTTTCACTATGTTTGTTTGAACCTGGTTTATCTCTGGCCCAATATAATTTCCTGGAGCTACTCTTGAGGTTAAGAAAAATAATAATTGACCTGGCATTGGTGAATAAAAGTATTTTCAGTGCAGTGGTTTTTATTATTTTTCAAATTCATAGAAAGAAAAATTTTGAAATTGACTCCTCTGTCCTCCTTTTTCCATGTCTTATTTAGTCTTATATGTCCTCTTTGAGAGAGAGAGAAAGGATGGACAGGAGTGTGTGGGTGTGTGTACACGTAGCTGGTTTCTTCATAAGTTAACAATACATCTCATATAGTTTCTGGTAAACCTGTTGAGATCTGACCTATCTATTTGGTACCAGCACTGAAGTAACAGCACTTATGAGGAAGCTGAGCCGGTGGCCTTTTCTTAAATCACTTAGATTTTCTGTCATGATATGTGTTTTATGAAATGGGCATTTGGTGTAAGCACAGTAGATTATTATTAAGGATCCTGTAGTTTACACATACGTCATTGTGCTTGGGTGGGGAATATCGACTTTCAGTGATGGAAAGCCAAACTGGAAAAAACAGTGATACTTAGATAATGTGGATAAAGATATCACAAGTAGATGATGCAGATCAGTGGCAAAGAATATTTATTCCAGCATAAGGGTCTAACAAGCTTTGGGTTATCGTTACCTGGGGCTGTGGCAGGGAAGTCCATGTCTCAGGCCAAGACTGTATGTAAAGAATTTAATGGAAGAGCAGAAGAGTCATGGGGTGGGGGAAACTTCAATTTCCAAATCCAGTGTAGGTAGTGTCTTTGGTTTTGTCTATCTTCCTGCTGCAGTCATTCTCTTTTGCTTCTCTCCATCCTATCCTCTTCTGAAGGAACTTATTGTGGGAGCAAAATGTGTGAACAGGCAGCTACCTGTAAGGAGGATATAGCAAATGGTAGAGGCTTCCTTTTCCAGTAACCAATATAAGTCCTTCCTCCTGTGGCCAATAGGCATTGCATACACTGGAACTGAAAATGATAAATGTTTACAGCTTAAGTTTTCCAGCTATAAAGAATCAGCATGTGGCTGGCTTTGCAGGGTAGCCCTGCCCTGTCTTCTGTGCCCTCTTGTCTCTGCAGCCCCTGAGCAACCTGCTGCTATATACCACGGCCTCTCCTGGACCCAGAGCTGTCTTCTGCTTGCTCAGCTCAGGGCCTGGGAGACAGCATTGCCACATGCCACGCTTGCAGTAAAGACAGTATCAGCCATAGGACTATTTCATATCACTTGTTTAGAGATCTCCCCACATCTGCTAGAGCTGTCCTAGAGCTGGGTGGTGATGCTCTTGCCATGGCATTAATAAAATCAGTCACACTGGCTTCTAGTCCAAGGTAAGGATAGCACCATACAGAAAAGGCGAATTACTTCATTAAAAAGCAGGATCCTAATGGTTATAATGTATGTCAACTGAATGTTTATCTCTCTAACCTGAATTCTGTTAAAAGCAAAAAGATAACAATGAAGCATGTCATCAAAGAGTAATAAGGTAAATTCCATTAGGACATAGAACTTTAAAAACTATTACATTCTTTTTTTAAATGGGCAGAGAACTACATAGCAATTTAAATAATAGTTTAAGGACACTATGGCTTTCTTAAAAAACCAGTTGCTTTCACTGGGCTTGGACTTCAGGAATCTGCATCATATGAGCATCTAACATCACTACAAAAAACCAGATGTTTGTGAAAATAAACAAAACCATGTATATGCAAATAATTTGATTAAGGTTTTTAAAAAAAAGGTTTTAATCTGGAAAACAACATTCTTAGCAAAAAAATAATTACAGATTTGACCCTAGAAGCTCTTTTTATGTGAGCTGCTGGTTTCATTAGGAAGGCAGTTTCCCTGGAGTCAATATTGTTTGAGATTGTTAACTAATAATCCAAAAATTACTTCCATTTCAAGGGCTGCCCTTAGCCCTTCATACTGTGAGAACACATATTTGTGATTCCCCATTGGATTGCTCATTTGCCAGATACATTAATTCACTCTGGTAAATGATGTCCTTTAACTATTTAGTTTGGATACAACATGGCATAACGTAGAGAGCATTTTTCCTAAGAATGAGCATATCAAGGGAGAATGTTTTTCTGAAAGCTTCAGAGGACACATATTATGAGAGGAAACTGATTTATTTTATAATTCAGTCTGTTTTCCTCTTGCTATCTGATAGACTTTCACTTCCATAAAAGGGACACTTTAAGTGTAGGCATGGCATTCATTAGAATTTGTTTTGAAGGCTGTTGTATTTTGGCCCTCACTATTTAACAAAGATCTACACACCCCATGCTTAAGAGTTATTTTTCTACCGCCTGTGATCTCTTTAGGTGGCTGCAACCTGATTAAACATTTTTAACAAGTGACCAGATCAGTGGGATATTTAAGCTTCTAATACTCGTTAAGTCTAAAGTCTTTTAGTGCTAACCCATGCTATGCATTGTGCAACAGTCATGTAAAATACAGCTAAGTACATTTTTATGGTGAAAGTCTTGATCTTCAATAGCTCTGCAGTGGTCTAGGGATTTCTTAGCAGAATTTAGACATGTGATGAATATTTAGAGCCTGCTTTACCTCTATGTGGAAGCTCGTTCAGTTAAGCACTTAATGTGGATGTACTGTGCTCATTCCTTCCAAACTCGGGCCAAGACAAAAAAAAGCCACTGTTTGGTGGTGTAAGTATATGATCCTTGTAGAGAAATGCATGTTGATCCATGTTGCCTGTGGGCTTCATTAGCTTTCTTGGCCCTGTATTCATCCCCCAAACTCCGTATGTTCATAAATACATAACGTTTTGTGCTGTTGCTGCCCCAAAGGGTCCAGGGGAGAACGTGCCAGTGCCACAACTTTTGTGGTTTGATAAGACCATGCGAGTGTATAGTACAGGGTGTTGGGAGAGGCATGGCAGCCCTCCAAGGAATTTCAACCTTTAACTAAGAGAATGTCTGATCTTGTGACTTCTCTTTGATCAAATCTCTCATGACAATACAAGACTGCTACCCCAAATGAGAGAAATTTTTGGATGAGGATTACAGGAGCAGTTCCTTACGTAAGAAGCAGTATTGCATCATTGTGTCAAAAATGAAGAGCAGAGAGAAAAGTTTATACTTTCCTTGTCGTTGTTGATGTCTATTTAATCAAATTTCATAGAGTAAATAGTGGAGCGATACTCAAGTAACAAAAATGGGAAAAGAATTAGAAAGAGGCAGATAATTTCCATAGGGATGCCTAGACATCAGAACTGATAGGTAGACTAAAGTTGAGCCAAAAAAAATGCTCCACCTGTCTCTCTGTATCTGTCTGTGTGCAAGTATATATGTATATAAATATGTATGCTCACAGAAACAAAAATGCGTTTTAAAATTACATTGCTTCTTTATGTTTTTGTTGTGATTTAATATTTTGAAGCATTATATTATCATTACCATTGCAGTGTGTTTGAAAGCCACGTATTTCTTTCTTCCCTTGTTGTGTATGCAGATAATGCTCTCTGTTCAGCTTTTGCATTTATTAATGGAACTTGGTATTAGAATGTCCAGACTGAAAATTCCAGGATAAATTTCTAGGACTGCACTTGACTGATGCAGTTCCATTTTGTTGTTATTTGTCAGCATTTCTGCCTCTGCTGCAGATGATTTAGCTTTTGTTGCATGAACTCTGCTAGTTATCCATTGAAGGCTACTCTGGCCACAAGCTGAAGGCCATACTTTGAAGCCTAGCACTCTTATTTTTAACAAGATAGATAAATCACTGAGAAAATCAGATATTCCCTGAATACACAATGTGCTGCTTTGGTACACAGACTGCATGGCCCAGACACTGTTAGGATGCAAATTTTCCTGCATTTGTACCGTTTATGACTTTATGTAGAATGTGCTGATAGTTAATTTTAAGTATCCTTTGGCTTCTAAATTCCATTTAATTCTCAAGTTGAAGTAACAAACAGCAGATCTTTTAGATTTTTACTTTTTTTTTTTTTAAATATTTAAGTGTCAATGAGATCAGTATCCTCATACAGATTCCTCGGTTACTGTACCTGAGGAGGATGATTTGTGGTCAGGTGTGTCACTGCACTTACTCTACTAGTCACTAAGGTTGTATGGAAAGTTTGAAGGTTTTTTGCTCTTACGTTACCATACCAGGTAATTTACATTAAACACACTAGAATATAAGTAATCATGACCCAAAGATACATTATCTGATGCTACCCTGAAATCTAGTACTCAAAGATGTACATTCTTTGTGTGTGTTATACTGTAAATCAATGCTTTTTCAACTCTGTTTTTGAATGATATTCAATGTTTTGTTACTGAATAAATAGTAATTACCATAAGGGAAAGAGGAGCCTTGGAGACAGAAATAAATGCTGGAATTAGGAAGGCCCTGATCCTGCAGATACTGAGACATGTATTCTGTTTGTGTGTGATCCAAGTCACATCGACTTAAGAATTTAACAAACACTACAGGAATAAAAACAACGAAGGAAGTGTATAAAAGAACAAATATGTACTCTTTCTTTCCCTCTCTATCTGTCTGTTACAGGCATCTGTGTCTAAGTGAACATAGTTCCATATGAGAAACATAAACATAATACATCACAGTGCTATCCAAATTATATTAATATATTAATATTAATATTCACTTATAGCATATTAATATTATATATGTTAATATTTTGGGTCTGGGTAAGCACTGCTTGATAGGGCTCATGGTGGTTTCTGAACTGTGAAGATTTTCCTGGAGGTTGGGATTGGTTTCATGGATAGAAGATGACCATTTTGAGGAGAACCATTGTCTCTATGAGCTTTATGATGACAGAGTGAGAGGAAGTGCATGAAGAATGCACTCCTGCTCACATTTGAGAGTTTATGAGGCTTCATAAGGTTGTGTGTGTTCAGTGTGCAAGCACTGCAAATTTTCAGAGTCAAGCTTGTGTATTTTATGCAAACTCGTTCAATTCTCTTCAAAATGGCAGGAATATTTGTTCATAAATCAGCACAGAAGTAAAGCATGTCTTTGAATATTACCTATTTTTTTATTGTACAATGTCTCTTTTGGATTAAACTAGAATAATAATTATTTTCCCAATTTACTCTTTTATTTTTATTATGAAAGAGATTCCAATAATTTTGGTGTCTGTCAGCACTGCAAGTGATCAGAGCTAATTGACAGTTACTCGGATGAATGTTTGAGATTGATGGACACAGAGTTCCTTTACAGCAGCTGAATGATTTGCCCTTCAGTAGGCTTGAACATTGTTTTTTTCTTTTTTGTGAATTATATTTTAAGTGTCAAAAACCATATGGCTGTTAGTATTTCTTATTTTACCCGCTCTAGGAATGTGAGTAATACTTCACAAAAACAATTTTGTGAATGTTCTCTGCTTTATTCTGAAAAAAAAAAAAATAGTTTACATTGATTAATCTGGCTCTTGCAGGCAGATAGTTCGCCTAATGTTATTGCAAGGTAGCTCTAAGCCTGCCCTATTTGATTCCAGGGGAATTGGCCAAGTACAGGCAACATTCTGCTCATACTGGCTCAGAACAGCAGTTCCTGTGTCACTCCCAATTACTATGATCATTTTGAAGGGAATGGTGAGGGATGAGAGGAAAAGCTAGCCAGTGTATGACAGACAAATGTTGTGGTAGCTTTCTGAAATCAAACCAGAGTACAGGTATCTTTTCAGCCTCCCCTTCAGACAGCATTCAGTACTTGTCCTGGTCTCAGCTGCGCTTTAATGGTTGTCCCTTAATAGATATAAAGGTAGGACAGGTAGTTAAGGTTCTAAAAATCTACATTCTTTGCTGTAAAATGTGCATTAATTAGTATGTGCCATTAAGCAATGCTATAACCTAAGGCTGCAGTCTTTTTGTGCAGTGGTTCACTCTTAAATTTTGTGGTAGACTAGTTCACGCTTTAGAAAATACTGTTTTCAGATAGTACTATTGTATCACTTAAAGCACAGTTGGCATTGACTTAATATAAATAATGAAAAAAAAAAAAATTTGACTTCCCTGACATCAACAGAATGTACTAGCATGTAATGGTTGGAAATTCAGTTTATATCATCTCAGATTCTAAGCATCTACAGCATTGAACTGCATTTGAATTATCTGAGGATTTCAGATGTTAGCATTCTGCATTAGCATAAAGCTAATTTGTTAAAGAAATAGCAGAAATCCTGAGCTCCGGATATGGTTGAGGCTAGAAAACAATTCTGAAAAGCATCTGCCTTTTTGTCTGTGGTCAGTCTGCCAGTGTGTTGTGAGCAAGCACCTTATTTTCTTGTCTTCCCAGTACCTTATTTACGTGTTGATGTGAATGGACTTCTTAAAGCTCCTCCTTTGGTGCTTCTGCACAGGATGTCTGTCGTGGTCACCTTTTCTTCTCCTGCATTCCAGTAGTACTTTCTACTATATTCTTGGTAGTTTCGTGCAAAAAATCAGCAACTTTTTTGTGCCAGTTTCCTGCTATTCTCTGTATCTCCTTTTGTACAGTACAAATATTGCTTTGTGTCCCTCACATCTGTTCACAGATGTTAAGTTAGCTCAATATAGCTCATTCATAGCTTTAAATCTTCCCACTTCTTGCCCCTTCCATGGTCTCAGTTGCTGTGGATAATCACTACTCTGTATGTCATTGAAGACTGAAATTATAAAATTTTCTATGATTTGATGGATTTTAGAACCAGGAGTAGGGTCTCATTTGGAGTCTTTCAAATTCTGATTGCAAAGCTACTTGGAGGAGGGGTATTTTTATTTGTTTTTTAATCCATCACATGGAACATCTTATCCAGACTCCCGTTGTTATTATGATAGGTTTCTGTAACCTTTCCAGTAACTTTTCCAGTTAGTCTTGCTCTGTTCCCACCATCTAGAGGTGTCTTACAGAGAGAGATTTTCCAACTGTTTCTACTGAGTCATTCCTTGCTCAGGTGGTTCTTCTCTCTCATCTTTCGCTGCACCTCACACATAAACAACTTACTTTCAAGGCACTTCAAAGCCTATCCCCAGTTGTTTTTAGTTGTTTTTTTCCCCCAAAAGGCCATTTTCTATCTCAGATCTCACTCGCTTCTGTTCCCATCCTTTCAGCTTTTCATACCACTTTCTCCCAAGCTGCACTTTAGGCTTGGAAGAAACTTTCTTTAGATGCCTGCAAAGCCACTGCATTGTTTCTCATCATGTTCCTTTTTAAACTTTTTTTTCTTTTTTTTTTTCCTTCTTTCTGCAAAGGCTACAAATTATCACAAACAAATAAGCTTTTGTTGTTCTAAAATCACTACCTGTACTTTTTACTGTTATTGAATTCTCTGTTTCCTGTCACTTATGCCCCCATTTTCTTTCCAAATCTTGTCTTTTATTTTAAATCAAAACTCTAAGCTCCTCACAGAGGACGTGTATCCTGTATAAGCAGTATTGAGCACCTGCACAATTCAGTCATGATCTGAGCTGATCTAAACCAAGAATAATGTTAATATAA
>VXBJ01003784.1:803589-836025 GCA_013400055.1 Nycticryphes semicollaris | reverse complement strand
GCTTTCGACCCTTTCCCCCCCCCCCCCCCCAAACCTGCATGGATTGCTTGGGTGCTATTGTACTGTTTATTGTTACTTCTGATGCCTTAATATCCTCTCCAGATGATAGTTTCTGTCTGCTTCTGCTGTAGTTGTCTCTGTTGTGTCTGCAGCTGAGACAAGCTATGTTTAGTTCTTGTCTTGTATCTCTTATCTCTGTGGCAAATAGATGATAAACAATTAGAAAAGCATTACACACCTGTTCTTTGTTATTAATTCTTAATCTGTCTGTCTATATGGAAATTTGTGATGCTGCATTCCAGTTGTGGGAATGATTTTGCTGGCCTAGATTAGAGCTGGGTTTTGGGCAGAAAGGCAGGGGATGTGCTTTGATTTTTACAATAAATGGCTTGCAACAGCTTGTTGGAATAAGAAATGGTCCTTGGTGATGGCTGCTGCCGTACAGGTTATCATCGCCTCCTTTGCTGCTGTGCTCCGGAGGAAAGCTGCTGTCATTTGCTGGTCCCTGCAATGGCTGGTGCCAGGATCTCTGCTGACACTGTGAAACTTCATCCTCTGGTAAAAGCTGGACAACTACGGGAGCTCTGGGAAGATCACTTTACAAAGCAGGGCAAGGGTCTGGATACCTTCTCTTGCAGCAGCACCTCCAGCGGTTTGCCAAGGGAGCAGACACACTCGTGGAAAGAGTGTTGCCCCACTCCCTTCTTAGCCAGGGTAACAGCGCTGGGAAAATAGCTATTAAGAAATGCAACATGCTTTCTCTAGTAAGTGAATTTAACTTCCCTGTCTCTTGATCTTGGCCTTCAAAGCTGGAGAGGGACTTTTTACAAGGCCATGTGGACAAGGGCTGATGGCTTTGAACTGGAAGAGAGTAGATTTAGATTAGCTATCAGGAGGAAATTCTTTGCCGTGAGGGTGGTGAGACACTGGAANTTTTTTTTCTTTTTTTTTTTCCTTCTTTCTGCAAAGGCTACAAATTATCACAAACAAATAAGCTTTTGTTGTTCTAAAATCACTACCTGTACTTTTTACTGTTATTGAATTCTCTGTTTCCTGTCACTTATGCCCCCATTTTCTTTCCGAATCTTGTCTTTTATTTTAAATCAAAACTCTAAGCTCCTCACAGAGGACGTGTATCCTGTATAAGCAGTATTGAGCACCTGCACAATTCAGTCATGATCTGAGCTGATCTAAACCAAGAATAATGTTAATATAAGTACTACATAGCTCTTCACTGAGAAAGTAAAGGTAGTGACTTGTGCTAAAGCTAATCTAAAGGGTGCTTTACNGGTCCTTGGTGATGGCTGCTGCCGTACAGGTTATCATCGCCTCCTTTGCTGCTGTGCTCCGGAGGAAAGCTGCTGTCATTTGCTGGTCCCTGCAATGGCTGGTGCCAGGATCTCTGCTGACACTGTGAAACTTCATCCTCTGGTAAAAGCTGGACAACTACGGGAGCTCTGGGAAGATCACTTTACAAAGCAGGGCAAGGGTCTGGATACCTTCTCTTGCAGCAGCACCTCCAGCGGTTTGCCAAGGGAGCAGACACACTCGTGGAAAGAGTGTTGCCCCGCTCCCTTCTTAGCCAGGGTGACAGCGCTGGGAAAATAGCTATTAAGAAATGCAACATGCTTTCTCTAGTAAGTGAATTTAACTTCCCTGTCTCTTGATCTTGGCCTTCAAAGCTGGAGAGGGACTTTTTACAAGGCCATGTGGACAAGGGCTGATGGCTTTGAACTGGAAGAGAGTAGATTTAGATTAGCTATCAGGAGGAAATTCTTTGCCGTGAGGGTGGTGAGACACTGGAACAAGTTGCCCAAACAGCTGTGGCTGCCCCATCCCTGGAGGTGTTCAAGGCCAGGCTGAATGGAGCTTTGAGCAACCTGGTCTAGTGGGAGGTGTCCCTGCCCATAGCAAGGGGGTTGCGATGATCTTTAAGGTCTCTTCCAACCTAAACCATTCTATGATTCATTTGTTTTATTCTGTTGCTGTATGATTTTGAATTTGATCAAGTCTCATAACTTCTGATTGGTTATTTTGACCACCCTGGAGAATGCACATCTAAAACATTTTTTGTTGGACTGCTTTGGAGTGTGTCATTTACTGGAACACACACCGTAAGTGCTGCATGAGATTTCACCTGTTTGAATAACAGTATTGTATATATTGTAGAAGGTTATCCACACAAAGGGTTGTGCCCTTGGGGCCAGTAAGTAAATAGAGGCTCTTTAGGCAGTTCTTGACAGTTGTCCATGCTCTTATGTCTTTACTCTAGGGGATGATTAATATTTTGAGTTGCACGACTGCCTCATCAACCAGAATGCTAAACTGATAGGAGTGCGTATTTCATGTAGGATCATGTATCTTAGAGGCGTTGCGGGGTAGAACCCAAACCCCGGTAAGTGTTGCCATCAGTGTTGAGATTTCAGAGTGTGACAGGAAAACCACAGAAATAAAAGACCAAACAGTAACTGTACAATTAATCTTGCTTTAAAAGCACTTGCACTATACTGAAAAGTGAAGCATTGTGTTTGAGAGTTTATAAAAGGCAACTGTAGAAAACCATGTATGCTTGAGTAATGTGCAGCTTTGTCACTGAAGTTGTTTATGGGACCCATTTTAACTGCTTGATTACCTCTAGTTACAGGAAGGTAAATTTAGCTGCAGAATTTAGAAAGTACAGTTAATGGAGTTGATAAATCACTATTGACAACCTCGAAACTGAACTCTTAATCCACACCAGTATTTACTCAAGGGTTTTTAATATATATGTGTGTTTATGGCTTTTTTTTTTTCCTGAGTTTTCTTCTCTGGTTCTTTCTGTAGTTTAATGGGGTTTTTTATGAGTGGCAGTGGCTGGAATGTTAAAGTTTCAATTGAAAAGCAAACCAAAACTTTATGCGCAATTTTCAGTGTGGAAATTCATACAGATTACATAAATAATCTACTTCCTCTCCTTATGTGCTCTTCAAATGCCCAAAGTCTAAGCTGATCAAATAAAAGCAGAGATTTGCTGAAGTGCTTTACTTACTTTTCTAGCTAATCTTTTGACTATTGGCAAGATTTTAATTATAGTTTCTAATCTACAAAGCATTGAAATAAATCTTGCCTTTTATTCATATTGTTCTTTGCATCTGTCACTTTGCATGTTCAAAATAGGGACTGGATAAGCACAGATGCCAAATTATGATGTGAAGACAGATAGATTTTTCCTGTATATGTAGGTCTTGCTGTACTCCCTCACCTTCTGTAGATGGGATTTGCCATACTTCCACTTACCCCGTGCATATGTTCTCATAGCATCTTCCAGTGAATTAGCTGTACAATTATAACAATCTGACTGGTTAAAAGACGCTGGGAGCAGATGCTGGGTGCTTCTGTTCAGTGTATTTCCTGCAGTCCCCACCTCTTCCACAGCTGCAGTATCATTAAGGTAATATTACAGGTACATGTAATGGTTTATTGGGTCTTTTAGATGTCACCCTGAGGTCACTAAGTTTAGTTTGTGCTCATAAGCAAACTAAAATGGTTTACCAAAACAAGAAATTTTACTTTTGCTTCAGTCCCAACCATGAAAGCACTGAAACCATTACTGGTTTTGAAGCAGCTCAAAAATCTTTTCAAATGGCTTTTGAAGGAACCCAGCCGGAAGAGCAACCACACTTTAGATGTCTTGCTAGGAGTAATTATACATCAAAGGTGGGTTAAGTATTTTAATAAATTACTTATTGGTGTCCAGAGATATTTGGGTGAGGGAAAAGGTAAAGGTTACAAGTGTTTATTGGCGGCATCCTAGCAACATGAAGACAAATTGGCTAATATTGATGCTTTATTTGGTGCTTACCTCTTAGGAAACCATGTGGGTACAAGTTTTGTCTGTGACTTCCTTTGTTGTTTAAACCTCATAATGAGCTAGCTAGACAGAATCATTCATATAAAATCAGATCTCTTAATGTCAAGGTATATATGTTGGTATAGTGTTTTCTTTAGTTTTTCCCTTCATAATTTTTTTTTCTGAAGAATTCCTACAGCACATAAAGTTCCATTTTAAGAAAGCTGGATAGAATGAAGAAACATAGGGAAAATATGGTGAAGCTCAGATAACTTAATAAGATGAAGTTATGTCACATTTGGTAATTTGATTGAGTTCAGGGGCTCGTTATGATTTCTGAATTAGTGTTTTGCACTCCAGAGAACTCAAGGTGCCCTTCCGGTGAAATTTTCAACATGGGAGAAAAGCTGGAGTAGGTTTCTGAGCAAAGATGAAATGACAGGAGTATGTTTTTATTCATTTTTCTCTGAAATTCACTGGTAATGAACTGTATAGCAGCCCTGTAGTACACTAACGCAATTTTTTAGTTCTGAGATTGGTTTTGAGATTTTTCATTGCTTTTTTGGTTGGCCTCAGAAAACTAGGCCACTTTTTTCCTGTTTTTAAACAAAAAGTGTTGCAGTTAACATAATCCAGCCAACAATTTATCTACCCATTGCTTGACTTCTTCACACTTTTTACTGTGGAATATCAAATCAGCTGTGAGTCTGCCAGGTAAAATATCCAAGACAAATGGTCTTTTTTCTGCTTTGTGAGACTTTTCCCATCCTTATTGATATATTATGCTGGAATTCATGTGATGTGATTTGTGCTGAGAAACAGGGGTGTAGGATGGTATCTGCCTCCCTTTCGTTTCACAGCTTTCCGATAGAAAAAGCAATCCACTGGCCCATTTTCATGTCTGACTGAAATTGAACCGTGCTTGACAATGAAACTGATGTTGAGAATTCCATTTATTTCCATACAATAGTTGTTGATACTTTATTTGAAGTAATTGCTTGTATTTATTAAATGATTTTCTCTCAGACTACACCTGCTTGTCAATATTCACAGCTTGTTCACTGCCTGGCCCTTTAATGGTAATCTCTGATTAGTCGCTGTGTTCCCAACTTTTGGAGTTTGTTATGATCTTTTAGAGAGGAAAGAGATGGATGAGGATTGCAGTTATCTGTAAATAATTAGGCAGGTGGGCTCTTTATGCCAGCTGTGCAAAAAACAGTTCAGCGATCTAATCAAATGCCAAATATGAGCTAACATGTGCCATGGTTATTGAACCCTGTGAGGCTAAATATGAGCAAGCATGCATTTTGCTATGTCTGTGACTAACACAGCCATAGATTGTTTCCATTCCATTTCACTCAGCACCGCTATTTTATCATTAGTTACATTTGAAAGAGAGAGTAGTAAACTAATTCTTATGGTTACATGATGACAGTGGCAAGGAATGGTGAGCTTTATGAAAGACTAATACAAGTACTGATAAGGGTGCTAATTTTAACTTTTCGTAAGAAAATAAGGCAAACAAAGTAGAAGCTCAGGAAAATTTGTGGCACGGAAAGAATATTGCATAAATCTGGCTGCTGTTGTGGTTGCTCATACAGTGCCTAAACAAAGATAGGACTTTTATTCATCTAGTGTGGAAACAAAGTACTCCCAGAAAAAGACAGTTTAGTGGTTTTTTTCCTACCTCATTTTCAACAAATTTTAGAGACCTAGGTTTCTCCTTCTTAAAGGAAACATGAAATATTTTCCAGGAGATGCAAATTTAAGGTAATTCAGTGTAGGAATCCATAACATCTGAAATTTTCAGGCTCATTTCAAAACCAGATTTTCCAAAAGCATCCAACTTTCTTGATAATCCCCATAGCGTAGTGTCCCTTTTAAGTTATTGCTCTCAAGCCTGTACACAGTCACAGCTGAATACTGCGTGCTCTTAGTTGTTTGATCACCCTATACATCTGCCTGTGCTTGGTGACTGCTTAGGATCTTTTTGGACCATCTGGCCTCTTCATATACATTGGAGTCTCATTTTCACAAGCTTTGCACCTCTACAATGCAAGTACATGTATGTCCTTGGACATTATGCTAAAGTTCATCTGAGTGAAAGACAGTGTAGATATAATGGGTTGAAAATATGATCCCGTGTGAGATGCAGTTTCAGGATGGATTATGGACCCTCAAAATCAGAGAGTTTTCAGGGAGGTACAGGAAAACAGACATGCTGAAGAAGTAGGTAGTAATGTCCACCAAGGCAGAAGTGTTAGAAGTGGAACAAATGTTCTTGGGAGAAATCAGAGAGTGCTGACTCTGAGTCCCTGCTGAAGAGCAGGGTGAAATGCTGCTGCCGCCCGCCGTGAGGCTGCAAGTCCACGTTTTTCAGGTGGGATGAATAGTAGAATTATGCTGACCCTTCAGAGAGAAGGAGATGGCTGGGTGCTGAAATGTCAGCTTACAAATGGAGGACCACCCTCTACAGGTATGTGACAAGAGGCTAGCAGATGGTTCTCATCTTATATGTTCAGCAAGGTACTTGGAAACAAGTAGTTACTATTTTTATGATATTAAACATATTCATATGATATAAACATAGATTTGTATGATATGTATTGGATTCTTTTTGAACAGTGATAAGTGTACCATAAAGAATTTTAACAAAGTTTCTTTTTTTTTTTTCCAAAAAGTTCTTTAAACAACACCTGTATTACACGGGTATGGTAAAAACATTTAATATTGAAAGGTAAGAGAACATAAACATCTGGGTCTGCTGAGGTTGTTCCTTTGCTTTATGTGTTCAAAATAATCTGCGAGTTCCTCTTCCCTTCTTATCTTAATTTGTTAGGGTGGTTGGTATTCTGTGAAAAACGGAGTTTTCTTGCTCTGGGTGAATTTGACTGTAGTGACACTTTGATAAATTTCTTTTTCTCAGAGAATGCAGTGTTACTGTGAAGTGGCTGCTTAGAGTAGCACCTTCAAATTCCGTCAGTCTGCTCTTTTCATACGTTTAGTTGTGTCTGTTGATTTCCCTCACTGACTTTTTTTTTTTCCTCCTATTTGTACTGTGAAGATAACACGTAAATCTTTGTTCATTCTGTTCCATTTAAGCCCATTAAAACACTTTTCCAGTGCACTGCCTCAGGTTCTCATTTACACTACAACGAGGCAAGTTTCCTTTCCAGTTGTAACCACTATAGATGAGCACAGAAAACTGAATTTTAAGGTTAAACAGACTCTGGGTTTTCACAGGTGTCTTGAATTTCGTTTACAGAAATAAAATAATCAAGGACTTGCACTGACCTGCAGAATTTTCCTTGGCTGACAGTGCCTCTCAAGGATTAAAGAGAGATTTAGAGCAAAGTCATCTCTAAAGTGCATTTTGATTGGTCCTTTTGTTCCCTCTGTCCCTGCACTGTTTGCCTCAAACACTAGCTACACTAGCTATTCATAACCTTTGAGAGTCACTGAGTTCCCACAGTCCAGGTGCTAATTTATCTGCCATACATCACAGACCAAGGGCAAGCCTCCCTCTTACATATCTACTTCCTGAACCTGTTCTTCTCCCATCTGGAAAGGCGGGAAGATTGAGAGATATTTAAGTAGTCCTGGAATATCTGCCTTGGCACTTCTCATGGATGAAGTGCCAGATTTGACAAACTTTCCTGGAAGATGGATTATATCTGCTGCAGAAATTAGTGAGGAGTCAGTAACTCATATGGTTGGGTGCTGTGATTACTTAAAAGTAAAGTGAAAAGAAGTCCCCACTCCAACCAGCACTGCCTTCCACTTTCATTTTATTTAAAAATCAGAATTTACTGTCTGTGCTGTGCATTTTTATTGACCAAGGAAACTAGTAGTGAGCCCTTGGGCTCAGGCAACAGTTTGAACCTCTGTCTCCTTGCCTCCCCCATGACTGGGAGCCCAGGTCTGGTCCCCAGCTCTTGTACCCTGCAGAGGAGCTCGTTAGAGCCCTCATGGGGCAGCCATGCAGGAAAGATGACATCTGCTATTAAGTAGAGAGACTGTTGCCCTTAAGGTCAGAGTCGTGGTCTGGAGCTGTGACAGATACAACAGAGATGAGGCTGCTGCTTTGCTCCTCTCTCTGGAGTGCAGAACAACTGCCTGGATTCTTTGAAAAATGATATTTCATTGCACCTGTAAAGTTTATCTCCTTCAAGTTTTACTGTGTCAAGAGTTGTCTCATTAAAAGGCTGTGGGTTTTCCTTTCATTTATTTATTTTATTTTTCACCTTTCTTTTCTAACCATAAGTCTACTGAGGAATTGGACTTTCTACCACAAAAGGAGCTTTCTTGAGGCTTTAATAAATAAAGTGGAATTGCTTTAGGGGAAGTTTCCATCCCGATGATGATTATGTATATTTTTGTGTGTACGTAGGTAGATATAGGAGGCAGATGGTAACAGACAGTTCTGCAAACTGTGATGTTTACTTCCTGCATATTAATGATTTTTTCAAAATCTGAAATTTCTTGAAGCATCTTAAGTTGCTTGTTGTAAAGTTTGGGGAAAAATATTTAAAGTTTATTTGGTTTGCTTCTTAAGTGATGTAGAATCTTTGTCGTAACACACATATTTTATCCCTGAAGTATTAAGGTTGCCCTTAAATTTCTGCCTAGTGCCACCAGAGGTGGTGGCATCATGCGGGAACTTCCAAATTACAGTAAGATCCCAACACATCTCCTCTTCATCAACTAAGCATTATGTGTCAGGGGAGGGGAGGTAGGGACAGAAGGCTCTGTGTGTCTTTCATGAGCCTATAATTTCTCTGTTTGGAGTTACAGGTTGCTGTGTGCTGTGCAAATGGTAATACAAAGGGGAATAGGAGTGGCCTCAGATTTATATGTGATTTAAAACTTTTTGTCTTGCAGATTTCAGTAAACATATACATAGATATGGTTGTTTCTCTGTTTTTAGGAATACACTATAGATATAATTTTTGCCCAGACTTGGTATGACAGTCGTCTAAAATTTAACAGCTCAATGAAGGTGCTTATGCTTAATAGCAATATGGTTGGAAAAATTTGGATTCCAGACACTTTCTTCCGGAACTCAAGGAAATCTGATGCTCACTGGATTACAACTCCAAATCGTTTGCTTCGAATCTGGAGTGATGGAAGAGTATTATACACCCTCAGGTGGGTTTTTATTAGAAAAAAATTAAACTGTTATGACCAGGAATATAAAAGTAATGAATATGTATCAAATCCTTAGCATCTCCTTTGTTGTGGAATGCAGGAATTTGCAAGGAGTTCACTAAAGAAGAAAAAAAGAATATTATTTAATCATGAAAAACATGAAGTTAATTGTATAGGCAATGTATTTCAATACTATTAAGTAAAGACAACTGAAAGGGATAGCAAATTCTAATTAGTTAGGTACAGGCAAGATTTAAAAAAAAAAAGTTGTTATATAGTGTTTGGTGCCATGTTGGTCTGTCACTAACATATTGCAGATCTAGTCATAACTTGCTTTGCAGACTTTGTTCTAAATATTTCAGTTTAATGTTCAACAAATTATGTTCTGTAAGGAAAATATTAAATGCTTCAGATCATAAAAATCATATGAAATTTGATTAAAGCTGTCTTGCATATACTTCTTAGCATGTTCACCCTTGCAAGCTATTAGAAAAAAGAAATCTGTTGTTCCAAATCACACACAAGCAAGCATGTTGGTGATCATTCTTCTTGGCAAATAAGGATGCTTGGGCTGGTTTTAAACTATGTATGCTATCTGTACTGATCTTTGAGTCACTTTTCAAACACTTCTTGAAAGGCTGTACTCTACAGAAAGCATTTTAGTGTCATCTCTCAGTTTTATTTTTTAAATGAGGCTACAAAATCTTGTCATAAATAATGAGCCAATCAAGAAGCAGTCTATGCAGAGGATGCTATAAATCTGATTCTGCTGTTAGGAGTTAAAAATAATCAACAAAAAGTAGCACCTTTTAATTACTTTCTTTTCAGTTATTTATGCTGGTTTTGTATGCAGGCTGGTTGTGTTGTGTGAACAATTTATAAAAGTACTCAGCATCAGAAATAACAAGAATTAAAATGTTTCAAATGGATTCTCTTCACTCAATTTTTTCTCAGTATGCTTCATCTGAGAGCATACAAATAACTCGGAAAAGTACTGTTTAAACAGATTATTATGTTGGTGTTTATAAAAGTCTCTGAAAAGCCTCTTGTGTTGTTATGCTAATATATTTTTTTTCTTTTCGTAGCTAACAATTCTATTTGGACTTTACCCTTCCAGTGTCCATTGAGTTTCAATATACAGTTTCTTTTAAACAGGGTCTAAGTAACAGAGAGAAATGAACAAATGCAACCAAAAAGCCCACCTGAGCTGTCCCAGAGCAATAAGTTAGAATTACTGTGCTAGAGTATGAGCTGTGAAATGCAATGAGCTAGCAATAAAACAGCAGAATGGATATTCATCCAGCACAGTAGCATGAGATGTAGCTAGGTGAGGGTAAGGCCTGAATTGGCCTAAGATGGAATAACATTGAGACATTCATATGTTGATTATTGGAGGAACAATGATAAGTTCTGACATTGTTCCAGATTCGCAGGCTCCCCTCTTCCGCTGCTCTTTCCCCCTTGGTAAAACAGGAGCAGATGTGGTGATTCTGTTAGTCAGATTTACTGAGTCTCTCCTCTGAGGGTAGTCCTTGGTCTGTCCGTTTCACCCATCACTGAATCCAGATCTGGATGTATTGCTTCCAAAAAAAGTCTGGTTTTATTTTCTTTAAGCATTTGACTATCCAAAGGTTGAAAAGGGAAAACAAAGGCAATAAATGCATATATCATAGTTGGCAAAATTTAAAAACCTCTTCAGAGGGATGCCAATGTTTTGCTTGGAAATGTGTGTGGAGGGTTCTCTTTCTCCCCTCTCCCTTTCCCCCTCCCCCCCCAAGTTTATGGCAAGAAATCTCAAGCAACCTGGTTTATTGGGAAGTGCCCTTGCCCAGGGCGAGGAGGTTGGAACTAGTTCATCTTTAAGGTCCCTTCCAACCTGAACCATTCAATGATTCTACAAAAGACACTTTCTGTTACAAATCTCTGTCCTAGTTGGGACAAATTTCTGGAAAGGTCCTAGTGACACTTTGTGAAGGATAACTACTTTGTTCACAGACTTATAGAGCTTTCTGGCAGCGTGTGGCAGAATCTTCATTCCCTCATCCCTTTTTGTCTAGTATGTAAGTATTACATACAGTCAAGCATGTAAATATCATCTTAGTTTTTGAAGCTGATTTTAGAAGACAATCTGACTTTCTTTACAGTGTTACCAACCAAGGAAAAGGTATTTTATATGCAAAGAAAGGAGTCTAGCCCTTGATTCTACCTTCCTAGTGAAAGTTAGCAGAACTGAGTTTTGCATTGTTTGCTTGGAAACTCTTTGGCAATAGCAGGGCCTATTGCTATAGGACAAGGGTAATGGCATTAATCTGGAAGAGGGGAAATTTAGTCTAGGGGTAAGGAAGAAATTTTTCACAGTAAGGGTGGTGAAACCCTGGCCCAGGTTGATGCCCAGGTGGTAGATGCCCCATCCCTGGAAACATTCAAGGTCAGGTTGGATGGGGCTCCGAGCAACCTGATCTAGGTGAAGATGTCCCTGCTCATTGCACAGGGCTTGGACTACATGACCTTTAATGGTCCCTTCCAACCAAAACCCTTCCACGATTCTATGAAATCTGTGACAGTATTTTCAAAACCAGCAAGTGATTAAGATGATACCATTATAAGTCCTAAACTACTTCTAAAATGAATATTAGTTCTGTGAATTACTTGAATGCCTTAGAGGTTAAATGAGTAGAAATACCAAGTCTGCACTTTCCTCTCCTTGCTACTGTCTTCACCAGAAAAAGCCCAAGAGTGTCCCCATTTTCTGTCTGGTGTATATAGCCACCAGATACAATGATGCCAAATGCATTTTGACTTGACAAATGCATTCTTCAGAAACTTCCTTTATTTGCATTCATAAACTCCTCTTGTTGCTCTGCCTTCAGCCCCTCCCTTTATCCCCCAATTCTGGTAGAGAGCTGAGAGATCCCTCAAACCAATTAACATTTTTGCAATGGCTCAAAATGCTGACTGAAATGATGGTTTCATATGAAAAAAGTTTTCATTCTTTGAAGGTGATGCTGGATGTTTTTTGCAGACGCACAGTTGGTTAACATAATATCCATTAATTTGCAAAATTGATTTCTGTGCATGCTCTTTACTATCTAGTCTGAAATGTCTGGATCCTTGAATATAATCTATGTTTTTTCCCCCTTAATTTTCTAATCAGGCTGACAATTAATGCTGAATGTTATCTTCAGCTTCATAACTTTCCTATGGATGAACACTCCTGTCCACTGGAGTTTTCAAGCTGTAGGTGGTAAAACACTTTTTATTTTCTTTACAACCAGGCTTTATATTTCCTTAAATTCTGCCAGGAAAAGAGCAAGTGTTTACTTCTTAAAGCCTTGCAGTGAAGAAAAGAACTGACCTGTTTATATTTTGGTTAGATATATAGCATTTTCTGATGCATTATTTAATGCAGTGATGAATGAGTTGAATTGCATGCATTTCATTTAGTTACAACTTAAAAATAATCGTATTGCTTAAGAGACTGATACAATGCCCATTCCAGTTAATGGAAATCTATTACCCTGGAAGAACCTTATTTTTATGTCTGCCAGATGAGCCAGCTTTGAATTAATTCTGTGTGGTATACTTGAAAGTAAAAGTAAGATTTGTCGTCTTCAACCTGTTCCTGTAAATGCTTAATCAGTATAAGAAGTCCTTCTTATTTATGTGACAGAAAAACACAACTCTCAGGCTTCATTTCTTTAATATAAACTATATTAAAAAAAAAAAAAAAAGTTCCTAAGGGAATTGTGCTATTACTGGCGAAAGAAACCCAAAATACCTGAACACAGCAAAACAACTCATTCGTAAGAATGAAACCTAATTGGCAATGAAATCAAACTTTGGTGATTCTTTTTAAATTAATGTTTTCATTTAGTACTTCCTTCTTGAGTGCTTCCAGCTAAATGAGCTTTGGTAGCTTCATTGATTAAATAGTTGTGCCACACAAGCGAGTGTTGCTTAATTTAATTTCTGCCCTTTTGCAAGATATGTTGGGGCAACATGTCAGGTACATCAAAGCTGAGAAGGTTGCACTTCCTTAAAGCTGAAGTACTGGACAGTGGATCAGGCCACAAAAATCCATTCCAGGAATAATAGACAAAGAAATTTTATCAAATTACATACTAATAAGTGTCTGCCCTTTTAAGCTCTTTGTTGTCTTTAACGATAATGTATATTATATTTGTGTATTTATATTGATGATTCTGAGCCAGTTTTTCATATCTGAATTTCACAATATTGTGTAGATATTTCCTAAACATTTATATTTACATACATTTTGATTGATCATACACTTAGCTAGACTTAAAAATGAGGCTAGAAATTTTGGGGTTAAATTTTAAGTCTGGCTTTGTCTCTGATGGACTTTATGTATAGCCCTGGTTTAGTTTATAAACAACTTCAGAGATCAGAAAACATGCTTTGATATATATTGTGGCTGAATGCTTGATTTGCTCTGTTTTATTTTAGATGGATATCCCAGAAATGAAATTGAATACAAATGGAAGAAAACCTCTGTTGAAGTGGCAGATCCAAAATACTGGAGATTGTATCAGTTTGCGTTTGTGGGGTTACGAAATACAACTGAAATTTCTCATACCTTGTCTGGTAAGACAAAGTGTTAAGTTTTATTTCATGTAATATCTATGTAGAACAAGACTAACAGATGAAGGTATAACTGAAAATAATTTTAAATGTCATGTACATATTTTTTCCTTTTTTTAAATTTATAGGTGATTATATTATTATGACAATCTTCTTTGATCTCAGCAGACGTATGGGATATTTCACTATTCAGACATACATTCCTTGTATACTCACAGTTGTTCTTTCATGGGTGTCATTTTGGATCAATAAGGATGCAGTTCCTGCAAGGACTTCTCTGGGTAAGAATGTATTTTTCAACCTTGAAGGTTCTGGTACTCCCAGGAATACAAATCTGCAACAGGGAGTAAATTAACCACAGTTTACTCCCCTTCAGATTGTGACCATTGGTCACCCTTTCTCTTGAAATACAAGATTAAGAGTAGGAGGATCCTGCTGTGGTTTCACAGCAGGGCTTAAGAAGGGGGTGTTGAAAATGGAAATCCAGAAATCTTGATCCAATCCTTGTGGATATGCTGTTGCTCACATAAATACATTTTTTCTCCTTTATATTCCTTTTGTCATCTCCAGGGACAGCAACATGGCAATCATTAGTCTGACAAGTATGATTAAACTTTACTTAACATCATGGAACAAAGGATGTCATTAATACACGGACAAAACCCATGAAGATCTGTTTGTTGTTGGGTTTCTGTTGTTGTTGTTTTGTTTTAATAATAGGAATGATTCAGTTACTCTTTTAAGCCCAGGATAAGACAGAAAATTTGTAACCAAAGTGGCACTTCAAGCAGTTAAGCATATTAACTTACAAAAACTGACTGACTGAAGCGTGTTGTGTATTCTTCTACAGACATAATTCTGCATTAGTGTCACCTTGTCTGACCCATTTATCATGTTGTCCCTCTCCTTCATTGAACCATTCAGGATTCGTGGATTTATGTGCTAACTTGCAGATGAGTCGTAGACCCCATATAAACCACAGCAGACAGGGGTGTGTGGAGTCGCACAGGACTCCAGGACTAGCAACTTTGATCTTAGTAGTGACAGATATTTTTAGTAAAACTGTTGATGGCAGTATGATCAAGAGCTGAAAGTGTATCTTAGGAAGTGAGAGATGTGCGTTAATTTTCTTCATCAGCATATAGGGTTGTGGACACACTACTCCCACATTATAAGAGTGTTCCCTACCAGGAAGGTGAGTCCAGGCTTTAACTCCCCATGCTTCCCACTGAAATTTCCCACTGTGCAGGAAAGATTTCTGCAAGAAACCTGCAAGATTTAATGAGTCAAAGAAAGTAAGCAAAAATGAGTACTACTACTACTTGGAAGAAAATCCAAGTCATGGATCTTTATGCTATTTAAAATTACTGCAAATTTTAGCAAAGAGAGCCTAAAATCCTGAATTAATAAGTGAAACTATCTCTTGATAGTTTCAAATCTTGATTTAGAAATTTACTCTAAGGTTTCCTGGCTGGCTAATTATTGGACATGATGGTGGGTACCATCTGGAAGACACTAGTTGTAAACTGTTGCACCGGTATCCTGCTAGTTCTGTATCCAGTTTGTTTTTACAGAGTATTTTTTCTATGCCATGAAGCCAGCAATTTTGCCTTTGGTTTCTTGTTTTAAACTGGAGTTTTCGTGCTCCCATGTCAGTAACACTAACCTTCATCTACCTGAGATGTACTACAAAGGTTTCCTATGTCACACTTACAGCTCCCTCTAGTTAACTCTGAGTTTCTTTTGTGTGAAGATGCAGAAGCCATTGTTTGACAGACTATAGAATGACTTTTCTCACATGAGGACGTTCTGGTGAAGAAGAAAGAGAACACCAGTCAAGTAGACACAATTTTATAGAAAGAGACTGAGAAATTAAGAAAAGAAAGCCAAAATGAAGCAAGGTCCATCATGGCAAGCAGTTGTGATGCTGTGGAAGATTTGCTCCCTGCGACAGCCCCCTGTATAGTGGAGGGGACTGAAGAATTCCATCTCTCCCTCTGTCCTCTCTAAACAGAAGTCAGTAAGGGGAATGGTGGGTGTGACTTCCCACCTGCAGGCTGTGCTGGGGTCTGGTAGACTGAAAAGTTTTCGGCCTTTTTCTTCTGTATATGTTGGAAGATCCTGGCAGATTGTAGTTTCCCAAAGCAAAAGGTTTGAGATGATTAAAGGTATTGAGATATTTCACTATTCAGAAAAACGCTTAATTGATTTTCAAAAGCATTTAGTGGGAGTGAAGCACTTTTGAAAAATTCTGTGGTTATCTGTTTGCCCTTTTAGTCATGTAATTTCATTGGGAAATCTATTGCAAAATCACCCGTGCTTTTCTGCTGCAGGATCAGTCCATAGTGACCCCTGATTCCACGCTTTTATTTAAAAGCCATAGACTGGTATAACACATTTTTTTGCAATAAGCTTGTGCATGTAAATAACAAATTATTTGTGTGATCAAGTATTGCTCTCCAAAGGAAAGGTCACATCTTAATTTTGGACTACTGGGAAAATGGCTTTGCATCTCCCTGAAGCATCAAATATAAGAAGAAAGCGTTAACATCTTCTAAATGTTAAACCAGTGGAGAGTGGTAGAGTTGAGATTCTGAACACACCTCTATTAAGGCCAGCTTGTTCTTTTAATTAACTTGTATGTAAGTGAATCAAGGGAAACATTTTCTATTACTTAAGACACCGTATTGAAAAAATACCTAGTAATTTAGAGAATGAGACTAGAAAGGCCATGAAGGTCATTTAGTTTTATATACTATGTGTCAGAAGCAAACAAATGAAAGTGTTATTCCTTCTTGTGTTTTCTGAAAGTCTGAAATAATTGATAAATAACATGCTTTTTTTTTCCTGAATGTGTTCTTTTGTACATTTTTCCAAGAGCCAACAGAATTTTTTGTGTTTATAAAATTTGTGTGCATATTTATAGCTGTCTATTGTATTTGCTTTGTGAGTCCATTCTAAAACAGATTTATAAAATTACTTTTACAAACTTTCTCAGAGTCATTGTTTATTCAGTGTGTGTTGAAAATGGGAAAGATTTCAACTGAAGGTGAAATGAGCTGCCCTCTGTATGATCCCACAGTGAGTGCTGGATCCATAGGGATAATTTCTTGCAATAGTACTGATGTGTGTGGGTGTGATCAGCGGTGAACCCAGCTAGCTGCGGCCTCAGTTCCTGCATGCCTCACAAGTAAATTAAGGGCTAATTTGAGGATTTTTCTGTGATGATATGACTGGGTTACTTACACACTTCTCTCTCCCTGTCTTCTTTTCCTTTCTATCTTTCTCAAACAGGCATTACGACGGTGCTGACCATGACAACATTGAGTACAATTGCCAGGAAGTCACTCCCAAAGGTTTCCTACGTGACAGCAATGGACCTTTTTGTTTCAGTTTGCTTCATTTTTGTGTTTGCTGCCTTGATGGAATATGGCACCTTGCATTACTTTACCAGCAACAGAAAAGGGGACAAAGGAAAAGAAAAGAAGGCAAAATCGAAGTCATCGGTAAGTTTAACTAAACAAGAAGAAAAAATACCCCAGAATATTCTTTATTGTAGCATTAACTTTGAGAGACTGATTCTTAAGTAGAAGGGCTAACATTCAAAGATAATTAAAACTAATATTAACTTTAGCCTTTTTTTTTTTTTGTTACAGTTGAGGGCTTGTACTCATTTTCTGTAAAAACTACTAATGAATGAAGGTTTTAGATCATCCCACTCACACATGAAAGAGAACACATGAGCTTAAGCTAGAGAAAGGTTTGATCTAATATTCCACACTTATTTGCTATACCCAAGCCCTTGGTGCTCCTAGAGCTGCGTGTGGGTTGTGTGCTTGTGGAGACAATTCTGTCTGGGCACAGTGCTGCTGAAAATACCACCTGGCAGAGAACCGTAGGTAAGACTGTTACAGTAAAGTTAATGTAAATGGATGAAGGAATGAGGATTTGTTTGGGTCTGCATCTCCTAAATTGGGTCTTACCTCACTAATTTTGCAAAGGTGAAAGTGCTTACCAGTATTCTGTAAATACCGATTCAGTAAAGGTCAGTGTTCTAACTCCCTTCCACTTCAGATATTCTACTTTAACTCTTTTTTTTTTTTCCATTTACTTCCATGTTTCTTTCTGGTAAAAACGAACCTTCTGCTTTGATGTTTGTATGGTGTGAATCCCCATATATCTCAGGAACAAGTATTATTCAATTTTGAGAGGCTTTCTGTTTGTACAGTAAGAATATCGGAACTTCCAAAAAATATATTGTTGGAAGCCAGTAGAAACATTTAAAGCTAATCTTTAAACTAATAAAAAACCCACATTGAGGTAAAGGTGTTAAATAGCTTATTCATTTGAACACTAGTCTTAATATCTGAGGCTTGATTGTAGTTATCTTTTGGAGGAAATAAGAGGAAGGCCAATGTAATAAAGCCCCCTTGCAGATCATTTCATCAGAGGAGGCTGGAGCATAGTTGAATCATAATATCAGTGGTCTTTTCTGGGTGAAGGCTTAATGCCACCTACATAAGACCAAACAGGAATAGAAATTAAATTACACAAGTACAGATATGGAAATGCAGAAATCCTGTTATGAACCATATTAATTCTGCGACTAGTGATGGAAAGCGCTGGCCACCCATTATGAGCAGCACTGCTGTGGGAGACTCTCTTATGAGGGCACTGTGGGGCTGCTATGGCTTAATACCAGGGAACTGGGAGCCCTGAGGGCTGTCCTGAGCAGTAAAAAGAAAAGAAGGCATTCAGCTATTCTGCCTTCTCTGTGTCCTCTGTCACCATGGTGCCCGTCTCATTCAACATTTTCTCTTGTTTTCCTTGTGCCTCCAATATACTTGAAAAAACCCTTCTTGTTGGCTTTGACATCCCTTGCCAATTTTAATTCCAAGGAGGCCTTGGCTTTCCTTGTTTCATCCCTGCACACTCTAATGGCATTCTTGTAATCTTCCGAAGTGGTCAGTCCCTTCTTCCACTTGGTCTACACTTCCTTTTTCCACTTGAGCTTCTTCAGAAGCTCCCACAGGTCTCCTGCTTCCCTTGCCTGACTTTTTTCTTAGGGATGCACCAGTCATGAGCTTGCGGAAAGAGATATTTGAATATTGTCCAGCGCTCTTGAGCCTCCCTATCTTCCAGAGCCCTAACCCATAGGATATCTCCAAGCATTTTCTTAAGGAGGCTGAAGTTACCCCTCTTGGAATCCAAGGTTTCAGTCTTACTTGTTGTGTTGTGTGTATTCCCCACAATCCTGAACTCTATCTTTTCATGGTCACTGCAGCCAAGGCTGGCTCCAACCTTAATGTCCTCCACCAGCCTCTCTTTTTTTGTCAGTATTAGGTGCAGTAGTACACCTCACCTTGTTGGCTGCTCCACCACTTGAGTCAAGAAGTTATCACCAATCCAATGAAGGAACCTCCTGGACTGTACATGTCTGGCTGTGTAGCCTTCCCAACAGATATCAGAATGATTGAAGTCCCCCATGAGAACCAATGCCTGCAGCTGCAAGGCTACATTAAGCTGACTGTAAAAGGCCTTATCAGTTTCCCCATCCTGATCAGGTGGCCTGTAATAAATTCCCACAACAGTGTTCCTCATATTGGCCTGCCCCTCAATCCTCATCCACAAGCTCTTGACTCTCTCCTCATCTGACCACAAGGAAGGCTTTAGGGATGTCAATTTTAGGTTGTCCTTGCAATGAGGTCTCAAAAACACTTAGGGAGCAGGGAGGTGAAATAGGTCTGCTCTCAGCATGTGCAAGGAGAAAACCAAGAGGGGAAGAAATTATGTTTGTTCTAACCAGGGAGATATATATAGACCAGTCACTGAAGTGGTTTGCAAGTATCCTCTACTGAATGGAGTAACAAGACTTTTCAGAATCCATTTCACGTCAACCACTTGTGAAATAATCTGCCAAGTGCTTTGAGATTTTCAGTGCATATGACAATTTAAAAAGTAGAATAATGATGAGGCTGTGTACCCTTCCCAACACATGTAGAAAAACTTGTAGAAAAAATAGCTGGAACTAAGATTAAAATTAGCAATGTAATATGCAAAACACTGTTAATTTGTGTTTTACTGTGTTCTTAAAGCATGCTTTTTGTCTCTAAGTAGCTGAAAAACAACCATCTTTTCACAGAATTCTTTAAACATGTTTCAGCACGTTATAGCTATAAGACGATACTAGATAATCTAAAAAACCAGGGGATTAAATTTAATATACTTAGATGCAGGGATTCTAATTTGATAAATAGGGGGGTTTGGGTGATGTTTTATAAAAACCTGTAAAATTTCATGTTCCAAATAGAAGAATTAAAGAATCCATCTGATTAATTAATGGAAAGTCATACAATTACAAATACTTTCTTTTTTTTTTTCTCCCCCCTTTTATCTTTGCAAAAGACTTCTATTCATTCTTTTTCTCTTGGAGTTATGGATATGTAACTGAAAATAACAATTTAATTAAAATAGTCAGTTTAATTCCTTCTGAAAAGTTCTCATTTACAGGTGTTTCTTCCTTGGTAAGCTTGCCTTGCCTAGGTCTTCTATTGCTCTTGTAAAATGCTATAAAACCTTATTATTCCAGCAACTGATGCCAATAAGGTGATCTTGTGAACAAACTGTGAGATTTTACAAATGATTAGAGCAGTTTTATCTTACAAAATATGTGCTGGCATCATTCAAGAAAGGTAGTTTAAATTGGCTTATGTAAATCCACTTTAGTAAGGATAATGAGTTTGGTCAGGAAAGATTAAACTTAATTGGTTGTGGATCTTGTTCTGATGATCATTTCACCTGAAGTGAATGCATCACCTCTGCTATAATCACCATAGACGATGGCTTTCTTTTGTATATGTATTAGTGTTAATGCAGAATAATTTGGTTTTTGGTCCTTGCAGATTGTATCATAAATGATTCTTACTGTATGTGGAGTTTTATCTACAATATCAGTAGGCATGTACATGAACAATCAGCATGTACTACTCTATCTACATGGTTTTTTGTGTATTTTTTTTTTTAAGTCTCTGCCAGTTGATGTAAGGTCTTTTTCTTGTGAGGTGTTGGTCTTTTTTCCCCCCTCTTTTCCCTCACCTTGTCTCTTGCACACATTTTATTTATTCCCTTTAGGTAGTTAGGCCTATAAGATGGAACTGTCTTTCTGCCTCCCTCAGGCTACCTCTTCAAACCCATAATTCAGTAACCAGCTCCAGACTGTGCTGGCGACATGAGCAGTGAAAAGCAGTATTATTATTTCTTCCTCCACTTGTGGTCTTTCTGAGTAGGGGACTCCTGTTTTACCCCACTAATTGAAACAAATCATGCCATGAATCTTACATTGGCAGAACCTACAGTCAGGAAAGTCTTGTAAACCCAGAGTAGGCATGAATCAGAAATAAGCATCTTATATATGGTAAAAAAAAAAAAAGAAAAAGGAATTTTATAAGTTCAAAAAAAGAATTTGAACTTACTTCTTCTGTTTTATAAAAATCAGCCCTGGTTGTAATGCCTCACATTAGGGTAGAAGAATATAACTGCTGTTTGTTAGTATTGTCAGTATTTTATCATAACTGGAAAGAATAATGAGGTCCTTTAGGATGATAATTAGCTCCCTAGGTCATCATGTCTAAAAAATGTTGAAACAGCAGTCTATGTGAAACTTCTTCTGGTAAAGACACTTATTAAATAAAGCTATTTGAAAATGTGGTGGTGGTACTGCATGGATTTAATATCACCCCTTGGGACTCTGGGTAAAATGCCCCTGCAGCAATAATGCCTCCTTAACAATGTATAGAGATCTGTACTGGACAAAGTAATTCTCTGGAAGTAGGACAACAGGACTCTAAAACGTAAGAAGAATCTAAATTATGTGGCTTCCTGCTTTTCACATTTTTTTCATAGCTTTTCATTCCCTAGCATTTCTAATTGTTTAAGAGAGATTCTTCTCTTCACTTAAATACACAGTTAGTTCTTCTGACTACATCCTTTCTTGCTGTATTTATTCCTTAAATGACAAAATATGGAGATAGTAGAAAAGAGAAAATACAACGTAAGAGTAGTGTTGACATAACCCCTGTCTTCAGTCTGAATATTTGAAAAGAGACGCCAATGGGGGAGGAGGGTGGGGTGGGATGGGGCAGGGGTTGGAAAGAAATAAGAGTATGGATTAGTTTAAAAAGACTATGGGATTTAAAAAGAAAAAAAAATACAGAATAAGAATGTCTTTTGAAATATTCAGGAAAACAAGGAAGTGAAGAACTGCATGGAAACAAGCTAATAAAACGGGAAAGACGGGCTGTAATAATGCAAATAAATGGAAGGTGAAAAGACAAAAGTCACCAGAAAGGGAATATCAAAGAGTATAAATACTGGGCAGCAAGGCACATAGATTATTTTTTTTTTCTATTTTTTTCTGTGAAAAGCATTTATGAACTTTAACATCTGCTACACTGAGTTTTTTTACTAGATTGCAAGAGGGTTGAGCTGTGCTCACGGAAAATAAAAGCAAGAATTTAGAGTTGAATTAATGCTTCACTGTTTCACTGCCTTCAATGGCTTTCTCCTTAAGGTGTCTTAGGTCCTGATTTCTGAAGGTGAGGCATATTGTTTAGGGATTTAACATCAGAGGGTTAGATGACAGAGCCTGGCCTTATGTGTTTCAGTCTCTCAAACTTCACCAGTGATACTGTACTAATCTCATTAGCTTTTTTTTTTTTTTTAGCTGAAAAAGTAGCTTTCTAGTCTAAATCTAAGACTCCAAATGATGGGAGAGCCATCATTCCCTTGGTAGTTACACTTTATACCCTGCTTCTGGACTTGCTTGATGACCCAGTTGTCAAGCTGTGTCTGACTTCAAAATGTTCGTTTGTGTTGTGTAGATGGGATCAGCTGACCCTGTCTGTGTAACTAATTATCCACTATTCCCAAATCCCAGCACAACCCAGTTTTCACTGTGACAGGTGAAAATCATTCATGATCTTTAGCCTGCATGAGCTAATTATATACAGCAGTTTATAATTCACAAAGCTCCCCAAACTGTTTTCTTTCATATTATAATTTCTATGTATTGTACTGAAGGTGCTTATATTGGACATGCTGTAGAAAGCCTATGGAATTATTTATTGTGAGGATAAAAAAAGAACCAAAAAAACCGCAAAACTGTTTTTTTCTTTTTTGTTTTTCTTAAGAAACCACCTGCAATTGCTGTTCGACCTGGATCAACTCTAATCCCAATTAATAACATTAATCATCTCCCAGAACGTGATGATGATTATGGATATGAGTGCCTAGAAGGGAAAGACTGTGCTAGCTTCTTTTGTTGTTTTGAAGACTGCCGCACAGGATCTTGGAGAGAAGGAAGAATACACATCCGTATTGCAAAAATTGACTCCTATTCTCGAATCTTCTTTCCAACTGCCTTTGCATTGTTCAATCTTGTTTACTGGATAGGATATCTGTATCTATAAATATCAGAGGTTTGACAAACTCAGAAAAAAATGCTAATTGAACAATCATTAACACTTTTCAGTGAGCAGTCGAAGTTTAGAGCTGGTCCAAAATGACTCAAATTGTTTGGATGCTTTAAAAATTTGAAACAATGAGAGGAAATATGGTTATGTAGTCTCCCTCTTGTGATCAACTGTAGAACTGATATTGGTATTTTGAAGAGAAAATTTAAAAATAAATATCCCTAAGAATTTACTTGCCAGATCACACACACATATTTTTGTCCAGCTCTAACAAAATGCAGAGTCAAGAGGCTATGTTACTTAACTGGATAGTTCTACATAAGCTTTCAATTTTAATCATAAACGATAATGCAGATGAATTCTGTAGCATCTCTTACATATTTACAGAGAAAGCCTTAAATCAGATTAGTTATTCTCATAGATGTCATCTACAAGGTGATGATTTTATTAATCCCTGATTTAAAAAAGTTGAAATGGAACATTTCTATTTTTCAACCAGCCATTTTTTCTCTGCAGTATGTTAAAAAGAATGATTAAGTCATAATTAATCACATTCAGATTTATATAGAATGCGAAGATCAGAGCAGCAAGAAATGGATATATCACAAAAAACCCAAAGGTAATTCTGAGCTTGTCCTATCCTGACCACTGATACAGGCTTTTGACTTTCAGTCTTAAATTACATTTCTGCCAGTTATCCATCTGCCATTACTTCACTGTTGAGAGTTCCCTGAAGTTCTCCAAGAGGGCTACAGCTTTCAAAAATTCCTACCCAGCTGCTGTTGCTTGCTCATTTCGTGGAAACCAAGCTGATGTTGGCCGACTGAGATTCCAGCCATAAGCATAATGCTTTTCACATCCTTCCCATTCCCCTCTCTGAGTCTGATTCATGCGCAGAGCCAGAAAAAAAGTCTTAACTCTACATTCAGTAGAATTTGTATCATCAGAGTTTGGAAAACCTGTAGCAGTGCTATAGTCATTGTGTTCAGCGCCACTGTGTTAAATTGCCAGCCCTAAGAGAGCCTAGTGTGTGACCTGCTGCACTGTGCATACAGTATGATTTTGTCAATTCTGCTTGTTACTGTGTGTGCTACTCACTGAGCCAAAGCCAAATGGCATGAGTTGACTGAGCCTGTGTTAGGGATGGCTGTCCAATTACCTCCTTGATATTTGTGTTTATCTAATGAAAAAAAAAAAAGAAGCCCTGTTACCAGGGGTAGGGGTTGAAGGGGAGGGGTGGGGGGAAGAGGGGAAGTAAAAATAATCCTTATGCATTGCATAACCTTCTCCAAGATAGGATGTATTCCCTTCCAAAATCATAGAGGGGTTGGTGAAAAGCAGTTCTCCAGCCTTTCTGTGACCACAGAAAGACAGAGCTTCTGTTCACCTTGGTAGCAATTCTTCATTGTAGCCTTTCTGGACCGTCTGTGTTGACTGTTGCTGGCTGGCGGCATTTACTATCTCATTTCTATTTTTAAATCCATTGTCTTCATTATGGAAAACTGCAGGTTTTCCTCTTTTCTCAAAAAGAAACTAGTCTCAAGTGAGCTTGCAAAAATCACTGTAAAATTAAGATACGCATTAACTAAAAGTCAGAATTACACAGAAGACCTTACAGATCTTTAAAGAGGATTAATGGGATTAGCATTTGGCTGTAGGTAAGGATGTTCAGTACTGGAGATAAAGACATGATTAATGGCTAATAATAGAAAATGATACATGAAGGATCCCTCCTCCCCGATATTTCTGTTGAATATGCTCCCTCCTCTGAATTTCTCAGAAAAGATTAATGTATTTTTATATTCTAGTTGGTACCAGACATAATAAGATATGATATGCAATACACATTTCAGATGAAATGTTACTGCAGTGTTCAGCTCCGAAGTTTTATAGAGAATGGAGGACTGTGCAGTGATTCTGTAAGGAAGTGTGGCAGAGAAGATCCCATTTTAATGCAAACTTTATTTCAGTGATGAAATATGAAGCTGGTTGAGAGAATTTGAAAGCCTGCTGTCGAGGTTGGCTGACATTATTTGTTGCATGACCTTTCTGAGCACCAACTTGTTCTGACTGTTAGGCTGAGTGTAGAGGTGCAGCATCATTAACAACACTGATCTACTATAATGTATTGTTTCTTTAGAGTCTCATTTTCAGAAAATGTTCAGTACAATGGAAATGTGTCAGTTTTAATTCCATAGTGCAGTTTGATGCTTTTTGACAGAACACTAAACACATTCCTCTGTAGGAGGGATAAAGCTGGCTTCAATAGCAGTATGTTGGATCACGGAATCACAGAAAGTCAGAGTTGAATTGGACCTCTAGAGATCATCTAGTCCAACTCCCCTGCTAAAGTAGGATTGCCCAGAGCACATCACTCAGGATTGTGTCCAGGTGGGTCTTGAAAAATCTCCAGAGAAGGGGACTTCACAACTTCCTGTGCCGCCTGTTCCAGGGCTCTGTCACCCCCAGTTGTTTCTCATCTTTGACTGGAACTTCCTGTGTTCCAGCTTGTGCCCATTGCTCCTCATCCTGTCACTGGGAAGCATTGAAAAGAGTTTTCTCTCAGCCCACCCTTCAGATACTTATAAGCATTAATGAGGTCTCCCCTCAGCTTTCTCTTCTCCAGGCTAAAGAGTCCCAGCTCTCTCAGCCTTTCCTCATAAGGGAGATGCTCCAATCCCTTGTTCATCTTTGTTGCCCTACGCTGGACTCTCTCCAGTAGTTACCTGTCTCTCTTGAACTGGGGAGCCCAGAACTGGACATGATATTCCAGTTGTGGCCGCACCAGTGCAGAGTAGAGGGGGAGAATGACCTCTCTCCACCTACTGGCCACACTCTTCCCTGTGCAGCCCAGGATTCCATTGACCGTCTTGGTGACAAGCGTGTGTGCCCTTGTAACCTTACCCCGTTCAATGCTGGCTCAATGTGTACTTGAAAAGCAGTCTACTCACTATACAACAAAATACAAAGCCCAGATTTTGTGAACTCCGGAGTTTCATTAATTCACCTTTAAACAAAAGGAACTTGAAAGAACTTGGCACTTCACAAGGGGAAATACAGATTTCACAGCCTGCTCTCCTCTGGCACATCTAGTTAGCTTTTTCTATTCATGTGGTTGTCAGTTGCCAATCAGCCTCCAGTGACTGAATTAGAGAACAGAAAACATCCTGAATTGGCAAGGGATGGGTAAGAAGTCTTTCATCTCTAATTTCTATGAAACAATGTAGTGGAGTATTAAAGCTATTGAATGTTATGGCTGTTTGGCTTATGGATACACTTGCTTCTGTCTGTTGACAAACTTTTCTGTGTATTTCATTTGTTTCTGATGAAATTATTTTAGTTTCCCATAGTACTGTGAGTTCAAATAGAAATGGGAATGCAGTGAACTGTAACATGGCATGTAATAAATGTGTTATTTTAGTCCTATGTGTTTTCTTTCTAATTGTACGTAAACACTTGATTCCAAGCAATCTAAGTGATGCTTAAAAAATGACAAGAGACAGAGACTATAATTACTTGGATTTAGATGCTGCAATCATTTTTCAAACCTACCTGGATAAAAGTTTGTTTACCGATAGCTGGGATCACAGTATTTGGAGTCATATTATTCTGGCCATTACTGCTTAAGCACATGCTTAAACCTTTTCCTAATCAGGATGATAATTAGGCCAGAATTCAGAAAAGCGTGTGCTTATGTACTGTCATAAAGAGTGATGCTATCCTGAATTGATGTCATTATCACATGCTTAATTTGCACTAATTTCAATAATGACTGTTCAGTAGCTCAAATGATTGAACATTAAGGATGTGAGCCAGAGCCTCTTAAGTAAGTTTTCTCACTGAAAGAGAAGGACATAAGAGGAGAAACTGACATAAGGGCATAGAGGTGAAAGTCTGGGGAAACTGTTTTATACTGCACCTATCTTAGGCATCTCCTGAAATGTATTTTTCAAAAAAAGAGTCTTTTCCTCGGTATTTCTGTATTAGTGTTCACCACTTGTCTGTATGAGTAGTGAGTACAGCTCGGTGTGTTATTTTTGGTAAGGTTTTGTCTGTGATTGTACCTCACTGATCTTCAGTGCATGTCTTCTGTGTCTGAATGAATCTGTTTTATGTAGTGGCAGTGCAAGCAAAGCATGAGCTTTTATATTCACATGTTGATATGCTTCAAAGGCTTTAACCTTATCCAGTTTTCTGACATTCAGAGACATAGGGTTGTGTAAGACTTTGAAGGAGAATCGCCTGCGGTATGTTTTTTTATAATTTTCTGTTGCTTAGTTGCTATTCTAGTGAAAGATTTGTTTAAAATCGATGTATGAACTGTGCTTTGTAATTAGTGAACATCTTTGACTTTTCAATTGAAAGCCCAACAGGACGAGTCTGGATTTTAAATATCTATCAGTCTGGATTTAAATATCTATCATCTGCCTGAAGTAAGATATGTTTTATTTAGTTGCATCAGTCATCATTTGAGTTTACCATTTCCAAATACCTGAGAATTGGTGTTAATACCTCTAATTAATTTTTTTAAATAGTTGTTAGTAAAATTATTTTTTTAATCTGTTGTAGTTTCTCTCAGTTATACATTAAATGTGATCTTTTATGTTTGTAAAATAATACTGTATTTTGTGGTCATTATAATAGAGAAAATAGAAACTAACATAGAATTCCTCAGCTAAAGAATACAAGCCCAGGAACTAGAAAGGACTGCTGTGCTTCTTTTTCTGAAAACGTTCAGTGAATGTCCACATGCCTCACATAATGTGCTGTGAGAAGGCTGACTCATGTGGAGGGGAAGAATATTCTCTGAGCTTTAGAACAGGCCTTTCCATTGGTTCATGCCATGGGCTTGCTACTCAAGTGGTTGAAGTCAATGAAAGGAATAGATCTGTCCTTCCTTTTTCAGTCCTCTCTTGCTTCTGCTTCACTTGTGCCAGCAATAGCAGTTGCAAAGCCATGTTGCCAGATGAACCAGAACATGAAAGTTTCTTGTTATTTTACTCCTTTGTAAGTTAATATTTCAGCCAGATGGGTGGGACTTAACATTTGACTGAACAATGCAAGATTATGACTATGGGAGCTTGCAGCTGGAGGCAGAGGGATGGCTTCTTACGATGGGCATATTTCATGCTGTTGAGAAACCACACTGAAGGTTGGTTTGATGGAAGGGAAGAGATGGGGGATAAAAGGTGGCAAGGGAGAGTCATTCTGGAATCCATTGTCATGGATCTGAGTGGCTTTTATTTAGTTAATAGGCTTCTCATTGGTTCTGTGATAATGCTCTTGCTTTCCTTGCAACATAATTAAATATATTTTCAATTAAAAAAATTACCATGCATTACCTATACATCAGTTACAGACTGAATGAGCAATAGACAGTTATCTTGAGTGATTATTCCAGCAAAATGTCAAGCAGAAAATCAGAAATCAGGTTACATCAGGAAAAGGTTATCTATTTTCTTTTTATTATTAATGATACAACTATTTTATTGAGCATTAATTAATACAACAGACACTGGGAAAGAGGTAGTACTTGGGTGTCTACAACACTGTTAGTCCCCTTGAGGGCTAAAACATTTGGAAATGGAAACCTGACCCAGACTGCATTCAATCATAGTCCCTCTCACTCTCACAGGGAATGAGGAAAGGTGGATTTTCATCACATTGGGCATGAACTAGGATAGCTGTTGGTCTCCAGGGAGGGTAGTAACAGTTTCTAGCTAAAAGGAAGGCTGATTGCTGCCTGCTGGAGTATAATTCAAAATAGAGCACGTGCTTCCCTTCAGAAGATGGAAGTATGCTGTGATTTCCAGAATGATGGAAACGCATCCCTGTACTTTGTATATCTTTGCACAGGAGCAGTTAATTGAGGTCACCGTCCTGTTAGGAGGCACTGGTGTATTCCTCACATGGTATAGGGGGGGAAGTTTAACTGCACTCCTGTGCAAGTTGTCTAAATCATGTCACTTGACTCAGTATTGAGGGTTTTGAACTGTCTTTTGGATCTGTTATGATGCTAGTGAAAAGGCAGTGAATACTAAACTTTTGGTGTTATTTCCCAGTAAATCTTGATGAGAAAGCCAGAGCATTACAGAGCATTACAAATGCTTTAGAGGAAACCTCAGAAAGCCCATGGAGATAGTTTAGCTAAAACTGTAATAGGTTAAAGGATGTAGCGCTTTCTCCCATAGGTGGGTCTTGTTGTCTGCTGGCAATATATTGTTTCTAAAAAAAAAATCTTAAAAAAACCTTGTGGGCCTTTAAGGAAAAAAAAAAAAATCCATAAAATTCCTGGGCATTCTCATTCCCCTTCACAGTGACAAATCTTGCTTTGCCTGCAAACTTTGCTTATGGTAGATCGACATTACTCGAGCTGCATGAGGAAAGCCACAGGGGATGTAAGACAAACAACCTGTAAACTGTTCTACCTTGTTCTTTCTCTTCCTTGTTCTTCCTTTTCTTAGGCAAGAAAAGATTTTCAGAAGAATAGGTGTATGATGTGTGTAAGTGAAGACAATTTTGCCACTGACACCAGGGTCTGAGTCCCAATAGCTGACAGGATCAAGAGAGACAGGAGTCTGCTTACAGTAATAAGGCTTCTCCTGTAATTCCTTTTAGTAGCTGCTTTTCCATACATCTTTGCATGCCTACCTGAGACTCAGACATTTTTCAGGTTGGAAGCAATTCTTTTGTGTGTTTCTAGCTTCACAGAATGATCTTTATCATCATGGTTTGAGACATGCTGAATTAAAAAAGAAAGGTTTCCCCTTGATGTTTCCCTGTCTGGGCATAACGGGTATGAGGTGTCTTGCCACCAAACATTGAAAGATTGGTTGTCAGTTGATCCAGCTGAGGAGGAAGACTGGCTCTGTAGGGCAGCATTAAGATTGCTTTGTCATTTAGAATTTAAAAGGTTGAAGACCGTTAACAACGATGACCAGTACTGACCCCACAGAGGATGTATTACTTTTGCCAATTTGATATTTATAAACAAAAGCCAAAACTGGCTACTGTGGGTGAGAAGTGAGGTTGAGTCGTTCTTTCACTGCAGAAGCCTATTTCCTCTTGAATTATTATTCCTCCCTTGGAAGATGGTAAATAAGAATCTTTTGGCTTATGAAATCAACATAAAATGGGTCATAGTATTTTAAACGGATAAAGTTTGTCCCTCTGCCACTGAGCAGGATCAATAAAAGCTCTTGCACTATGGCTCAGATTTTCCAAGTTAGGTAAATGTGGATATTAGCATACTCATAGGCCCAGTGTAACCATAAAGTCTGTGTTCATATTTTAGTCACTGAAAAAAACCTCAATGGTTTGAGCAACTTCACAGTATGTTTGTTTTTCCCACTGTTGTCCGCTGTGAAAGCCTAGATTTTTTTTCTGAACAGGAAGGGTTGCATTATGATGCTTTTACTTATAATTTAAATTTCTACAGATTGTAAGTACTTCCTTGAACAAAACTGAGGGATCGGAATCTGGTAATCTCATGGTGGTTCCTATCTTGAACCTAATATCTGTTCTAAATTGCTGTTTCAAATTAAATAAATAATACTGCTATAATTTGTATTGCCCACCATTGAAGTTTTATAAACAATTACAATCCATAGTCTAAAAACTAAACATCTGTTAAAAAGAAAAAGTGTTTATTTATTAAGTATCTTAGTATTTATTATATTGAGGTTCCATTACTCAATTACACCCTAAATGCAAATCTCTGTCTCAGCATCTATAGTTCTCATAGTGTTTCAGTGAATGACAGTTTGCCCCTTACTAGTGCATCCTTTTTTTTTTTCATTCTGTTTTTAAAAAAATGTTAATAATTTTAGCTACCTAAGTGAACATTCATACCAAGCATTTAATTTGATAGTGTTTTGGCACCAGTGGACAATGTTGTAATATTGTGCATCAATGTTCCTTTTTAAATTATTTATTAAAGCCCTTGTGGGTAACTTACTGAAAAACATATGGAACATTAAGATAAATTGTGTAACTCTCAGTGCTGCTTCTAAGGATTATATATAAAATACGCAATATTGATGCAAATTTATTCTTCCATTTCAGTTTACCTTCCAGAAGCCTCCTCAGATGAACTATTATTATTATAAGTATGCTGATATTTACAGTTGTACTCAGTTATTTGGTACTTTTCCAATAGCCTTGGTATGCACTCATCCATTATTATATTCAATTACCTAGAAACATCAAGGTATCCTCACAGGCTTTTATTGTGATTAAGCCATGACTTCTTCAGCCTCTCTTAAAATACCAGTCATTTGTGTGCAATGCCAAAACTAAAACATTTGCAGGTATTAAATTGATTGTTATTTGCTTCCCCATTTTGATAAAGTCTGTCTGCCAGGTTAGAGTAAAACATTGATATCATCATTTTAATATTTGACAACATTATTAATGAGCATGTCTGAACCAGGAGACTTCAGAGGTGATAAAATGACGATGCTCTTGGCTAAATGCCATGAGCTGAGACTTTGTCAGTGAAGTAGAAGTTACACTGTCAATGGCAAAGATATATGTATATATATCCATATGTGTACTGAAAAGCAAGGTAGGAAAATTTTTACATATACATGAAGTTCTGATCGTAGTTTTAACAAACTTTCCCCCCCCATAAAATTTGTGTCCAAAATATGACCAAAAAGGTCCTAAATTAACTCATTTAAATTTGCACAATTAGAATGTAGAAGTTGTTCAGAAGCTTAAAATAATTATGGCTTCATTTGATGGGTCTTGTGCATTAATCTTTAATTTAACTCCTTTTTACTAAAGAAGAAAGGAAGAGGACAAATATTCTGGTTGAAGACAGGTATTGATATCACTGAAGGTAAACATGAAAATTCCCTCTTTCATGAAAAGCTGATTTATAGATGTAGGTAGGGGCACGTTTCTTCAGTGCCCTCAGCACTGAAGTTGCTGTGATTGCATTTGTGGAGTAGATGGATTCTGCTCTTTATTTTAATAGCCCTATTGCTGCCATGGTAAAAGATCAACTCAGAGTTTTACACTTTTTTTAGTATACCCTTAGTTTTTGGATACATCATTTTCTGATGTGCAGTTTAACACGTATGAAAAAGACCTGCTTTTCAGATCATGAATTTTCAGCCCTTTCTAAAAATCATCCCTTAAGCTTACACTTTGAAGTACCCCAAAAGTGAGTAACTACGCATCACTAATAGTGTTTCAGAGAAGTGTAAAGTTTAGATTGCTATAGAATATTGCAGAAAGATCAAATATGGTTCAAGGCTAGAATTTTCTAAGCCTTTTGTTCTGTCTCATGTATGGGATTTTTTTTTTTTAATTTAATTTATTTATTTTCTTGAGGTCTGAGGAGAGATGAAAGAAAATGGAGGGCTTTCACCCTATGGCTGG
>VXBJ01003784.1:759884-803564 GCA_013400055.1 Nycticryphes semicollaris | reverse complement strand
TTTTTTGTTTGTTTTTTTACTGCAATATACCTCATGAAGAGTACATCAGTTGTTAAAAGCTGATTTGTTTGAGGTCTAAGGAGACTTTAAGACTGATGCCAGAAATAATACTAACAAGCTCAGAAAGGTGGTGCTTGAGGCCCTCATTATCAGAAGGGGCTTGGCTGCTCAAGGATTTGAAAACAGAATTTCTGAAGTAAGACTATGGGATTTAGCTGGGTTATAAGGACTTCTGGAAAAAAAAACAAAATCTCAGAAACCTCTTGTCAGGAGAAGACTGAAAGTATCTTGAATGATAGGTTTTATAGCTCATGACTGTACTGTGAATGTTAATGTCTATTTTTTCCCATAAATGTCGCACTAGTCCTTGTGCATTGAATGGAAATGTGCTTGCACCCTGGTGCATGGTTCATACAGATGTTTCTGAGATGTGGCCTGTGATCTTCTAAATGTAAAACTCTGAAAGCCATACTCTTAAAAATGAAAAAAAAAAATGCCATTGAATGCCATGTGTTCTGTGCAAAATGAACAGATTAGATGTTTGTGCTCTGATGTCTCTTAAACTGATAAGAATCAAGAGAGTTTCAACACTGAACTTTGTAAAGCAGTTGTAATGCATCGTTTTTACTGTATCTGCTGTGAAGTTGATTGGTTACACTGTGAAAAAAAAATAAATAGTGCCTGGCTACTTACTTTCTGATGTTATTTATTTTCTACATGGCTATATATTGTTTTCTCTTTAGGATCATGATAATAGTAATTTTGGTGAAAATAGTCTCATACAGTGCTTTGACCAAGAGGAATAAAATTTTACCTTTCCCCATCCCTTCCTCTTCTCATTCCTTCTCTTTCCTTCCTGAAATAATAACGTAAATAGAACATCAATCATCTCTCAGAAGTAAAGCTCTGGAGATAAAATTTCACTTTATCAGCCATTTTGGTTGGAGCTGGTTTTATAGCAGCAAGCTAATGGAAGATCTCATTTGTTACTGCCAAATGGAGTAGTTCTGCTCTCCCTCTCAACCCCTTCATTTCTGCCAGCGCTGGTGTTTGGCTAATCCCATTCTCTTTCTTCTTCCAGGATCCCTCATGGCTATGATGTATGACTCCCTCTTAATTTTCTTGTTTATAATTTTAGAAAAGGTTGTAACTTTCTATTAGACGTGCCAGGTTTGTTCCCTGGCCTCGCTGGCCCACTGGAGGATCTGCCTGCAAGCCTCAGCGTCCTTCTGTGATCAGTCCCGGCAAATGTTTTTAATTCCTTCTAAACAGAGTGTGGAAAGGCGGTGGAAGAGGGATGCAGATAACATAAAAACTCTGGGAAAGGAGTCAAATGTGCTTCAAGCATCTCAGAGTTCCGGAAAATGCCGCACAGATTTCTGCAGCTTCTTAAACACCCTTTTCAGATTAAAGTCAGGGATCCCAACAACACCTTCATTCCCTTTAGCACTGTATGTTCTTTATTTCTCTAGTAACTACCACTGGTATTATGTCTCGCCAGCTGTTACTTAAGTTATTAAGGTTACTTAAGGCATAAGAGAATCTATTTTCTTTTTCTTTTGGATTGTTGATGTCCTCTCCATTGTACAAATGGTACAATGAACTGTAGTATTTCATAACATCAAAACTCTGAGAGCATAATGTTTTGAATGGTTTTTTAGCTCAAAAAACCTGAACCTCTAGCTTTCACACTATTGAAGTAGCTGATGAATGAGGGAATCAGGCAAAGCTTTTATGTTCAGACTTGTAAGTAAAATCTGTCATCTATATTTTTAAGGTAAATATTTTTCTTTATTACTGTCAATAGGCTGAATTTCAGCAACACAGGCCTGCAAGGAGCTAAAATTAATTAATTTCTCATTGACAGGCCAAAGTATATTATTTTCTACAAAACCGAGACTGCTAAGACTTGGGGTGAGCAAAAACCTTGTTGACTGAAGTAACTAAATATCAGTGCTGAACCAGAATAAGGCAATAAATTTATAAGAGTTCCCAACTAGTTAATTTTAGTAGTTTCTAATACTAGATTTTACTTTGTAATCATTACTAAACAAAAATAATTATAAATAAATATTGCTTAGTAATATCCAATATTATTATTTGCTAACAGTATCTTCAGTAGAAATTGAAGAGCCATTTTAAAAAGTGGATTAGGGTGTCAAAGTGTCCAAATAAAATCTGTGGATACTTAACAATCCTAGTCAAAAGGAAGCAACTGCTACTTTCCAAAGTAATAGGTAAAGCTGTCCCTGTGCTCTCTCTCATGCCCTAAGGTCCTGCACTGTGGCTTGTTGTCAGGGAGTAACCCAGTCCTCATGCCCCCAGCCTGCTATTGCAGCTGCCCTGGGGAATGGTGACTTTTGTTATGCTCTCACCTCTCTTTTGGGAGGGGGACTGTGACCACTGGAGTCATTCCACGCAGGCCAGTGAGCAGCCAGCACATGGGAACAGGTTTGAGTCCCAACTAGCTAATGTTAGGTACATATTGGTAACTGAAAATTTTCATTGTCTGTTACCAGTCTGTGATGGATTGTGTCAGGTTAGCTGCTGCTCATCTTTTCTCTCATGTATTTCCTTCTGTGAGAAACACCACCTCAGGTTTCACTACCTCTTCTCCTCATTTAGAGCTTTCCGTTACTGTCTTCTCATAGCTTTCCTCATCAAATCTGATACCCAGTTCTTTTCTTTGCAACAGAAATCATTGTGTCTTCCTGAATGCCCACTGTACTGTCCATACTTTTACCTGCTTCTGCAGCTTCATTTTTTCATTTTCTGTTTAGTCCTGGGTTAATTCACACTTTCACCCATGAGACCTGTGGAAGGTGAGACATGATGGCTGTGAAAGTGATGCTGACATAAGAAACGAGACTTTTCCGCCCCTCACACCACCAGCAGTCTGATGATGCAGTATATCAGCCTCCCGCTGTCTGAAGAACTCCCCAGAGGCTTCTGTCTGGTGTGAAGTCATCTGACAAGACATGGTAAATAAGCAGCAGATCTTTCCTAACACTCTCTTAAGGATGTCAAAAAGCATAAAGGACAAAATGTCCTTGAGAATGATTTCTGTTTGGGACATTCTTGTGTGGCCCTACTGTTGAGCTCAGTGAACCCTCAGCAGCATCTTCAAAGCTGGTTGGGTTCTTGAATGCATTTTCTCTATGGTATGTTGAGATAGGTAACCTGGCAAAAGTTCAGATACTTTAATATGCTTCCTACCAGCAATGGATAAACAAATAGGGACACTGGTACCTCAATACTGACATGATTTCTCTGCTCCTAACTGTTATTTAGAGACCGCTATGAGAAACCATAGCTTAAGACTGAGGCTGGGATCTATGCTCAGAGCATGGGCCAAAGGTTAGGTATGAGTCTTAAGACTTATACTTTTATAGTTCTCCTTTTCCTATTCTGCTACTGAATTTGCGTGACTCAAATATTTTTCTGTTTTATTTGACATAAGTATTTTCCCTGTCCCTTGGTTTCCGTCCATAAAATGTCAATGATGCTACTCATGGAGCTGTTAAAATTAACACTGAATTAATGAGTGCAAAATACTCAGCTCTTCTTGTAAAGAAGGACCTTTCAGAGAAGTAGAACAAACTACATTGTTGATCTTCAATTCTGAGAAGGAAAACATATGCATTTCTTCAATGGGAACTATAGTGATAAAGGATACAGGTGGTAGTTGTGTGTCTGGAACTTTCCTATTAATACAAGTATTTCTGATGCAAGTATTAAAAGGTAAAAAACCCACAGTTGTTAATGGAGACAGATCAGAAGAACTAAGTGATGAAGGTTCATCTCAAGAAGTAATCAGGAGCAGGGCTACCTGGCCAGTATCCTCTTAATATGAAAACTCTCTGAAGAGAGGTGTATAACAAAGTACAGTGATATCTTTCTGTTATTAATGATGATACACAAAAGCAATTTTATCCTGCTTATCTGTTGCCTGTTTCAGGTCTGTTGCTGATAAAAAAGCACACTATCTTAATGTTGGTTTTATTTGTAGTTTGTCCTACAGGCAGTATTGGAAGACTCTAAGACCTTCATAGTTGCAGTAACTTAAGTTGTAGTCACAAGTGCAGCTCAGCACTGCCTAAGATCCAAATGAGTGGGGAAAAAAATATCTGTCAGACACTAGATAAAGTTAATAGTGAAGTTCAGTCTGTGTAGAGAGACTGCTGTTCTAATTTTATTGAAAAGCTGACAGGAGTAGCATCTCAGTGTAAGGCATATTGCTCCTCTGAAATCAATGGAATTACTCTGATTTTCAGCTGCAACTGCATGACCAAAATTATTTTATAACTAAGAGCTGTATGTTTTGATGTGGGTGAGAAGTATTACCAGTGTTTTGCATTGAAGAAGTATTTGTTTTGGAATTACAGCCTTCTCAGCAGATAGTAAACTCGTATTGAGATCACACCATTGTTCACACTGTCGAGGAACGTTCACCACAGTTCTCATCAGTAGCTACTACTTAATCAATGCCATCAGTTGCACTGAGTTTGTATGTTTATGATTCTCTATGGAGAATTCATGTCTTTCTATGGAAAACAAGGCTTGATTCTGTTTATTTGGAATTCTACAGCAATGCGTGGAAGGGCTTTGAAATATTATTTGCTAAAATATCTTCACCCTTGTACCATTTGTTAGGTTAGAGATGTGTTGCTGCCTTCTGACAGAACAGTGCTTTAAAGTCCTAGTATGACTATTGAACTAAATGGGAAAATTGTGTTACAGAAAACCACCGAATTTCCCAGCAGCAACAATGAAGATTAATGTATGTGTGTTATCGTCACAGTATTCCAAAAAACACATTAAGGGAAGTTATATATCAAAACTGACTTGTCCTCCAGACTATTGGGGATTAGTGGTTAATAACTGGGTAGCAGATTCAGGAGCTTGCAGACAACCATTAATGGTACACTTCCTATCAGCCGGAGAGTCCTGTGACACAGGCAACAGTCATGAACTGGCAAAAACTTGGGTGTTGTGAAGATATGTATGTGTATGATTGCCTTTAAGATCTATTAGCTTTCTGTACACTGTGCAGCCTTTGTTTCCTGAAGCATTTCAGTTTGCTCCTCTCCAGCAGAAAACCTTTTAATATCTCTGTTAGCACAGAACCAATACCATCCTATTGCTGCCTTAGGAAAGAGGACAGGAGCCACTTCGCCAGACATTATTCTCAGAACTTGATCAAGTGCATCATTGTAATTTCCACCGAGAGACTGGAATTCTTGATTTAACTTTAGTGGAGGGAACACATGACAGAAATATCCTTAGCTACCTTCTTTTGATTTTAAGACAGGTTTGCAAATTCTGAATGCATATTTGTGTCTGAACTCTGCACTGAACTCATGTTTATTCTATTACAAGTCTGTCTTACAGAATGATATTTTATACTACTGCATAGAACTAGCAAAGATTGTCTTTGTTCACTGGAACAGCTCCCTTTATCTAAAGATGTTTCAATACCAGGTAAAGAGTTAAACAACTAGAAGCCATACAATAATCAAGGGGTTTAAAAGAGATGCAAGTGAATAAAAATCACCCCTAATGTAGAGTAGCCCTGTATGGCTAAAGCGCAACACCTGAGAGATTAAGGGTACCTGCTTCAATTCAATTTCTAATCCTAAATTAAAAATTAATAAAATCTTGTAATTCTTTCAAATTATATTTTAGCAGGTTTTTTCCTCAAATAGTTGGTGTTTTGACTTGGTAAATGTTTTTCTCACCTCTCAATAATCCCTTCAGTTCCTTATCTCAGCGAGGTCTAGCATCTGGTGATACCATTTCTTCCCATCTCTCACTTGCTTTAGAGACTTTCATGATTTTCTTCCTTCTTATCTCCTCCGCCCCTCCCTACCACCACTTCCCCTTTGGGGAAACTCAGCTATGTCAGCTGAACTAATACTCAAAAAATCATCAAACTGTAAAGTGAGGCTTGAAAGGCATTTTGAGCAGTTGGACAGGCAGATGAAGAGCTCAACATTTCAAGCACCCATGTAAAGTTCAAAGACAGAGAAACGGGCAGGATTGGATCAAGTCCTACAGCTACATGTAAGGAGGTTGTAGCAAGGTGGGGGTCAGTCTTTTCTCCCAAGTTACAGGTGATATGACAAGAGGGAACGGCCTCAGGTTGCTCCAGGGGAAGTTTAGATTGAATATTAGGAAAAATTCCTTCACTGAAAGTTTTGTCAAACATTGGCACAGGCTGTCTAGGGAAGTGATAGAGTCACCATCTCTGTAGGTATTTAAAAACTAGATGTGTTGCTGAAGGGCACGGTTTAGTCCCATGGTTTAGTGGACTTGGCAGTGCTAGGTTAATGGTTGGACTTGATCTTGAAAGTCCCTTCCAATCTAGATGATTCCATGATTCTAAGAAGACATGACCTGCCACTAAAATAAAATTAAAATAATTAAATTCTTGTTTTGTAACAGTCTAAAAAGGCAGCTGCATAATTTCCTTTGATCCTTGCTTGGCAAAGCATGATAATGAAGGATGAAAAGGCTGAGTTTAGAAGAAAAATTTGGAGTCATGATAGGAACTGCTGTGGGTTCCTGAAGACCCCTTGGCGTTATGAAGAGTGCTAGGTCATGCTCTGCTGAGATATGTTTTCCTAAGTGCTGTGATCCTTGGTACAGCTATGCTAGTACTTTTCCAGAGCAGGACGTTGTTGCATCCTGACTCAGAACTGGTATCAGACAGGCAAGGGCGACTGTGACAAGACCCAGATAAACCCTGCTGCTTGTCTGGTGGTTTCTGTGGGCAGCTGGCCCACAGGTGGACTATCAGCATGGTCTGGGCAGCTCCCCAGGTGTCCAGCCCAAGGCTGCTGGTGTGCTGCAGGCATATCAGCCTGGTGTTGCACATGTAGCTGTAGTGATCATCTGCTCCACTCAGTGTGAGTCTTTCCAGCATCTCAGCAGGCAAACAGGAAGCTTTAAAAGCCAATAGGCAGACTTCCTGGCATCGCCCCAGTCTTCTACCTCTTGGGAGAAAGGCAGTGGTGCCTTCTGCTCATAGACTATTGGCTCACAGGGAGGAAGGAGACTACTCCATATTGACATTCTTTCAAGGCTGGATGGTTCAGTACTTCAGTTGTGTTTTTCTTCATGAGTTTGCCTCATTTTTACCAGCACTATCGTTTCTCCACCATTCTGTTTTATCTCGCCTGTCACCATTTCACTTTCAGACTGCTGCCTTAGAATACCAGTCTGTCAGATTCACAACTATATATTTTAACTAGATTATAGCAGAGGGGTAAAAAAAAATCTCTGTATTCTAGGCCTTTCCAACCACTTGAGTCTCTGGACTGCTTAGAGAAGGGAGAAAGCTTGCATCAAACTGAGGTTAACCTTTCTTTGCTTTGTATTTCTAAGCTCTTTGTGTTCTTGATTGAAAATATTCCCTTTGAAAGCTTTCCCTCATGAAAGGAATTATTGCCTGCCTGAGAAATAATAATTACCTGATAATTTAGACTGAAAACAAACCACTAGTTCATGATTCATAGTCCAGTAGAGAAATTATAGTCTTCTGTGCGGTAAGCCAAAGCTGCATTCTAATAGTCATTATTCCCTTGGGAAAGGCCATATGAAGCCAACATTTTACCTGGAGACACTCTCACTGGAATATGGAAACTGAGGATGCCTCTTTGCTCCTTTTTGCTACACAGATAAACCTTCATAGTTTCCTGCTGCAGGGCCATTTCCCTAGAAAAAGGAAGCATTAGGAACGAGAATGAGCCAAACAGTGAAGGAGCTAAACAAAACTTTAAATGGGAGTGGATGATACTATATCTTTTGATGTATCACCAGATGGTTTAGTCTTCAAGGCATAAAAGTTTGAGAACAGTATGATTAGCTGCTGGGAAATCTATCTAAAGAGCAACGAATGTTAGGATAAGGGAAAGACTGGTTAAAGCCAATTCAAACTGTATGAGGTAAACTGCATCTTGAAAATCTTAACTAGTATGGAAAAAGAATTACAGTCTACAGCCGTTTTTCTTTTCCTGATAAAACATGAAACCCAAATAATCTGAAATACCACAATATTGCTAGTGTGGAACCTTTGTTACCAGAAAACTGTATTCTGAACATTTTACTCAACTTTTTTTTGTTGATCTCTTTGAGATCTGTATAGCAAGCACAGTCTTAGTGCAAGAGACTACTGAAAAATTATGTTTGGTGTAGTAGTTGTCATCATGAAAGAAAACATAAGAGCTGTTTGAGATGTGAACAGTTATTTTGCAGAAAGCAAAGGACTGTTTAAAGAACTTGAAGAATGACTGAAAACGGTAGAAACTGCTGTCTATGCCTTCTCCTTCCCAAATAAGAGTTCCTCAACAGGAAGAGCAGAGGAAGAAATGAGTTATGTGTCTCTTTGCATGGACTGGAGAAAAAGCTAAAGCAGTATAACCAGGAAGGTTATATGAAAGTTTACAAATAGGATAGGAAGGGTTTCTGACACTGTGCCAAAGAACAGAGAAAGCTACACTAAGAGAGATGTGAGGTAAGAATTGGTTGTAGAAGGAGGAAATATCAGGATCCAAAGATTGGAACTTATTGATGGCATTTCCTATACCTTAAGGGACTGTGTGTAGTTGCTTTAAAATGTTGGATAAAGGATATAAACTAAACCTGACAGCTGAACTGTTCAGATCTTCTCTGGGGAGAGGTGAGGGATTCTGTAGAGAAATTTCATGGGAAATGTTTCAAATGCTTGCTTTCACCTGCAAGGGAATGAAGGGAAGTGAGGAAAGGAAGGAAGAGAAGCTAGGGAGGAAGGAAGGAATGAAGTAAAAAATCTTCAGAGATACTTCGTTAACAAATAAATTAGTCTCAAAAATTTTAGTTATTTCAAATACAGGTCTGTCTTTCTGTCTTGTTTACAAATGTCTTATGGAGTAAAAACCCCACTCACATATAACTTTTTATTATTTGTCAGTTTTGATCTCAGTGTTTGACAAGAATCTCACTAATTTCAGTTAGTAGTTGGTGCTAGTAGGTCAATACAGCACACACCCCCTCAAATTACTGCTGACATAGCAAACACCAGAACTAAGGATCGTTGTTAGTGCTGTGGCAATGTGACAGTGGTGTTCCTGGAACAGAAGCTGGTCCCTTTGCTTAGAGAAGTGGAACCCACTTGTGCAGTCACCCAAGGGATCTCTACTCTCAAAGTCCTGTGTGCCACGTGGAGGTGCACAAAGTCCCATGGAAAGGGTCATCTGAAGAAAGTGACACAAGGTCAAGAGTTGGACTTACTTGAAAACACCAGTAGCAATAGTTTTTTCTACTAGGAATCAATTACATAAGCGAGGAATTAGCCCTTAATTAATGAAGGGGAAGGAGATGTTCACGGCTTATAATTTATACCAATTTTCTTAATAAACAGGAAATACACTAGGAGATCAACTCTGTAAAAACTTCTATTTAAAAAGTTACTAAGTCTCACTGTTTAAAAATGTTTTATTTATTGTGCATACAAAGTTGCATTTATTAGAAAGGTTCTGAGTAGGCACCTTCTGAAAGTGATGGAGTTGAACAACTGCCTAACTATAAACTCAGGACTCAGAAAATGAAAGCTGTATCCAGTATCTTCTACTTCAAAGCTTTGAAGAGTTTTCAGGAAATGAAGTTCTGGCCTGACTTGAAGCGGAGAGATATCTGAGGTATAGGAAAAAAGGCTACACATTTTTTTCTTTCTGATTCAGTAAAGACTAATTACATGACTTGTTTTTGAGATTGAGTCCATAACTTTCTTTGTAGCAAGACCATGGTACATTTTTTACCAGAAAGTCTATATCTTCTTTTTTTTTTTACTTCTCTTACAAAGAACATTTTTTTCTTTTTAATGGTGGAAATGCCTTAAAAGTATACTCACTGTTCTAGGACACGTAACTTTTAATTTAATGAAGAAGGAATTTGCTTAAGAAGGATACTTTAAAGAGACAAAATCTATAGTCAGTGAATAACATGAGTAAATAACTGGTGAGGACTGTATTTGTTTGAGACTGAAATAACACCTGTTGCTGAAAGGTTTATGTTCTTTTAGGTATTGCTTTCCAGAACATAGAGATGTTGCTCTTATTGCTGTCTGGGGATATTGAAGAGATTCCAGAAGATTATCTGGTATGACCTACTGTATATTATAAAGCAGTACATTTCATATAGGAATACAGAATCCAAAATATGAGTCTGACTGCATTAGGCTTTCAAAAGTGTATCTGTTCATGACCAAAAGCTCAGAAAATGAGGATGTGAACATTTGACTTGATAATGTAGGAAAAAAAAGTTCAGGTTTTCTCACTGTTTTTTCATTGTTGCTTGTTTTCTCTGTGAATGCTGTGGTTTAAAGTACTAGCCAGTGTATTTGTAATATTTGTATCTAAAGAACTAATGAACTTGTGAGTAGCCAGTGCCTTCTACATGGAAGGGAACTTGACATTTTATTCCATCATATGATGCAATCCTCTTCATGATAAGCTAAAAGAGTTCTTTTTTAGAGACACCTTTCTTTGGCCTTTGAATTGCACTTGGAACTCTTTGTTCTCTAAGAGCTCTTCAATGCTGAGGATGAGAACAGTATTCTTGTATAAGATTAATCAGTGGTCAAGAGAAAACCTCTAGTTCCAGTATTTTAATTAACCTTGTATATTCACATGGGACTAATTCTTTCCTTCCTCTCAATAATTTTAAAATTCCTGTTCATGTTACACTTTCATGTTCAGACTTAAATTTGAGTAGAATTCTTACCAGAACTTCGAGGTGAGTAAGGAAGAAGACCCTCATTTGGAGACACTGTCAAAGAGGTGGTCTAAGGCTTATGGTACCAAAATGTTTATTAACTGCACGTGAGGCAACAGGTGGGCAATGGGAAAGCACTTCCCCAAAAGAGTGAACAGTGGGCGTTCAGCTTTCTTAGATAAATTGGAAGTCCAGCTGCAGGCTGTAGCGCTTCCACGAATACAGATTATTTTATGTTCTGTGTTTCACCTGTCTCATATGCTGTGTTGATCATTTGAATTATAGACTGGGAAGTGTAAGGCAGAGCTGACTTCATTTGTCAATTATCTTTTCTTGTTTTATTAACAACTACAAGAATAGAAAAAAGAAATGCAGCAAAGACTTTGAAGAAGAAATTTGAAGATTCAATTATTTTTGCATGTCAAATACTGTAGGCAATGTACATAATCTTGATGCCAGTGTTAATTTACTGGTATTCTCTCCACTACTGGATGTTATTCTCAGAACTTAGGATCTACGTGTGCTTCCTCCTAAAAGAGTTTCCTTCCAGAATAGCTGTATTCCACTGACAGTGAAATTGTCATTAAGGAAGAAGATTTATAGCTGTATATGGAGAAGACCATGCTCAGACACTGGATGTGGATGAGGAAGCAGATTCATATACTAGAACAGAATGAAAAGGGAAAAGATAATTTTCAAAACACCGTTCAAAGATTTTTATTTTCCTATTTTTATAAGCTAGTAGAAGTAGTGTGGCATACGTTTTACTGTGAATGGAATACTGTATCTGTATATGTGGCTGAACGCAAAAAAGAAAGACTAGTTTGACTCCTGCAGGTTTCCTGGTAGAATGTCCAAAGCTTATTAGTAACCTGTTAATTAGACATATGCTTTTTCTTTTATAGTTTTGAATGCTATTGAAATAATAAACAAAAAAAAATGGCAGGAGGCTACCTGGAGTTCCTGCCTACCAATGTGTGCCTCTTACAGCTGTCTGTCTTTGAACCATTTTCCATACTGTTCTGTAGAAAGAATGTTTTTGCTCTGAGCCATAATTTCAATATCTTTTAAGTCTGCATTTCAGTGCTCATCACCTCCTTGCTATGAATGGGACTGTTTGACAGCAACTACCTGTTTGAGGCCAAATAATTTCTTCTTAAGATCTAATCTAAATGTCCCCTCTTTCAGTTTAAAACCATTATCCCTTGTCCTGTCACTACACTCCCTGGTAAACAGTCCCTCCCCATCTCTCCTGTAGGAGAAAAGGGAATTGTGTTTCCCCTTTTCCAGACCGTGGGAACTTCACCAGACTGCCATGACTTCTCAAATATGATGGACAGTGGTGTAACAACTTCATCTGCCACCTCCCTCAGGATCCTTGGATGTATCTCATCAGGTCCCTTTGTGCACCTTCAGGTTTCTCAGATAGTCTCAAACTTCATCTTCTCCTACTGTGCGTGGTACCTCATTCTCTCAGTTCCTCCCTTTGCCTTCTGTGACTTGGACAGTGTGCACAGAGAACTTGCTGGTGAAGGCTGAAGGAAAGAAGTCATTGAGTACCTCAGCCTTCTCCACATTCTGGGTGACCAGGTCTACCTGAAGAGACAAGTCCAGAGTAGTGAGCTTGCTGTGCACTCTGTGATGAGAGGGCCTCATCTGCTCTGTCGTCCTGGTCAGGTGGCCTGTAACAGACTCCCTGTGTAAAGTCACCTGTCCCTACCCTCTCTTTAATCCTGACCCATAAGGTCTTGGTTAGCTCCTCATCCATCCCCAGGAGGAGTTCCATAAACTCCAGCTGCTCATTGACATAGAGGGTGCTTGTTTCCCCTGCCTGTCCTTTCTGAAGGGCCTGCATCCTTCCATTCCAACATTCCAGTCACCATTTCAGCCATCCCACCAATGATATCATAGCCCTGTAGGCATGCACATGTCTCTAACTCCTATTGTTTATTCCCCATGCCACGCTCATTGCATATAAACTCACTTTATTCTGTGGAAGAGGTTAGCAGACCATTCTGCCCATAATCCAAAAAGCTCTTCTCAATGTATGATGTATCTTTGACAGGGCGTTCCACATGACTTGTTTCAGTTTTTAGGAGCTTCTGTCATGAGTAGCTGCACGAGGTTTCCAGTGATTTGTCTTCACTAATGACCGTTCTTGAGGCAGAACTGCTAGCTGGAGGTAAGGTCCTGAGATATGACTCTGTGTCATTGCTCTGTATGTGGGTTCTTCTTACACCCTTTCTAAGGCAGAGATAGATGTGAAATGGACAAATCACAGATTTGCCAGAAATTTCTCCTTAGTAGGAAGTTATTGAAGCCTGACAACTCCTCCTGCTCTATAGATAGCTGGTAACTGTTGTGTTAACATCTTTTAATGACATTTCTACATAAAACATAGGCTTCTCTCAGAGATTTTCACAAATCTTTTTGTAACTTGAGAGCCAAGGGATCTGTCCTCGTGGATCATGTTATAGAACTTACAACAGGGATAAGCTGGATGTGATTTAGTTGAATCAGCTTTAAAATGACAACTTATTCTCCCCCATGTCTCACCTCCAAGCAGCAGAGCCTTGGAGGACATATACACAGTTGACTGCTCAGAAATGGCTTGTGCCTCTGTGGAGAGCTAAGCTCATCCCAAATTACCAGCTCTTGTTTGGAGCTGTGCTTCTAAGCAATAACTTAGACTAAGCCTGATGCAGAAACATTTGCAAAACCAGAAAGCCTCAGTCTGTTGTGTAGGACCTGAATGAAAGCATCAGTTGGGTTAGGCCTTTGGTTTGTACAGAAGATGATAAATTATGGAGTCAGGGAGAAATAGTTTGGATTTTACAGGGTTTGCTTTGAACTTGAATTAAAATCTCTCTGTAGGGTATAGATGATTTTTTTTTTTTTTTAAATTCTACAGTTCACAGAGTAAACAGACAAATGAAACTATGGAAATATAATGAAAACATTAAGCAAGTCTTCCTTTGCAACTGAAACAGTGGGATTTGGATAATCTTGTGTACAGTTCTGATGGATATTACCAAGTAGTTTAAGCTGAATTTTGATCGCATTATAGACTTTTTTTTTCTGATTTGATTGTTTAAACCTTTGTGAAAGTTAAGAAGTTCATTAAAGAGAAGGGAGAGAATCTCAACTGCTGCTAAGGCTTCCCTTTGTGAAGATGGTTTAAGAAATTCTACTGGAATGCCTTCTTAACAAATATTTTTTTAATCACAATAGTAGAAGATTTGTTTGTCAGAGACAAAGCAGACTGCAGAGGTTTGGGACTGCTTCTACTTAGTAGGCAGAGTGGCTGAGTCATAATTTTACTATATTATCCTCCTGTCAGCAAAAGATGTTTCTAAGCCAGAGCGCCATCCAGAGGGGATTTAGTACGTGTACTATCCTGTTCTTTGGGCTCTGCTAGAATAACAAGCTCTTTCTGAGCTAGAAAGAAGAACATTCTGTCCATCTGGAAACTGGAACTTTAGAGAATTGCTGCAATCCTACAGTGGAGACATCTGACATAAGCAGAATGTTCCCGTATCTCTGTCAGGAGTTTTTATAAGACTGAAGCAAGGAAACAAAACAAAACACAGAAGTTTAGGCTTGGTGACATTTACACAAGTGAATCAAGCTGTGAGGATATTGCTTTGGAAAGTGACAGCTTTTGTCATTGCAGAATGGCCAACCTTTGTTATTGATCTACAGAACAGCCTTCCTGACATGATATTTCTGGTACCTGTATTGTGGAAATGCTAGTAAGCCCCTTTGAAATGTTTTTCCTTTGCTGTGGTTAAGTATCTGGTTATTCTTGGATGGCAGGTAAAATGTCCCTCTCTGTTTCTAGTACCTCTTGAAAAATGATTGTGTCTGTGGTGGGTTAGCCTTGGCCAGAAGCTAAACACCCACCTTGCTGCTTGTTCACACTCCCATCCTCAGCTCGCTGAAGGGTGAAACAATAGCAAGAAAAGGAGTGAGATAGCTCAAGGGCCAAGATAAAGACAAGGAATTCCCTTGCCAATTATTATCACAGGCAAAACAAACTAGACCTGCTTTTTGCGAATGAAAATATTTAATTACTGATTTGGGTAGGGAAAACAAAAAGGAAACCCTTAAAACAATGTCTTTCCTTCCTCCTTTCCTGGACGCACCCTCACTCTACTCCAGATTCCTCTACTCTAACACCAAGTGGTGCAGGAGGGTGAGGAGTGGTTGGTTACCCTCAGGAAGCAGTGATTCCTCATTGCTACTTCTACTTCCTCACGTTTTCCCTCTGCTCCATCTTGGGCTTTCCAAGGGCTGCAGTTTTTCAGGAGTACAAGCTCCACTACGGAGCACCTCCAGCTCCTCCTTCTCTTCTGGTCTTGGTGTTCTCACTGCTGTTTCTCACTCATTTGTTCCCTGCTCCAGTGTGGTGTTTTCTGCCCTTTTAAAAATCCAGTTTCACAGAGATGCCATCAGCTTGTCTGATGGGCTCAGCTGCATACTGTGGTGGGTCTGTTGGACCCTGGTTGTTGGCCCTGGTTTCTTCCCAATCTTGTACAAACTCCTAGCTATGCCTGAAATTTACTTTGAGAATTAAACTTTGTGCAAGTGTTTTGAAACTTGAAACATTTTATTTGTGCTATGAAACAGTCTTAGGAGAAATATCATATGATGTGACTGTACTGAGAAGACCACTCTCCCTCTTGAAATCCTCCAGGACCCAAGGATGGTTGTGGAAACAATGCATTCCTTATCACAGGAGGATAAAATTGGCCATTCATCTTCATGAATGAGAGTTGCAGTCTAAAAAAGTAGTTGCTGATCACAAAAAATAGTTCATCTTTGCTGAATCTCATTCTACTAACAATGATTTAAATCAGTCATGAATTACGAATTCTGCAAGTAAGCCTCAAAGTTTCAAGGTAATTTCTGACAGTCAGTAAGCTACATTCCTCTGGTCAATTTATGTTTGTTTTTTCATACTATTAAATTATTCTAACTGCTTGAGTGATGTTAAGAATGGCCAAGTGAAAGTAAATCTACTGATAATAAAACATTGCAACAGAGTCCAGTAACTTACTAAATTTTCCTTTGGCAAGAAGAATACTATTTATATCACCTAAATAGTTTTTCCAGACCACATTTTTTTTTTATTTGTCCCTATAGATTCATAGTATTCATCTTGTTTTATCTGAGGATAACATCTTTCATGAGACTCAGTATTTACCATTTCAGAGCTCTAGCCCTCTTGATGATGTTTGCTAGTCTTATTAAAACATGAAAGCAAAAATTGCTGCTGTTCAGAGTACACTGGTAGGGAAAGGCCAGATCAGCTGGCTGTTGATCAGCCTGATGTTGAGACACGCTGACTGCAAAATATTTATTTACCATTTCTAATTCTTGGGCTGTCCCGAAAAGTGTCATTTGTTTTTAGCAGTGATTCAAGCTGACACTAGCATCGCATCGCATTACATTAAGCAGCGTTATGATCTGGCGGAATACTAAGCTATGGAGGTAGACCAGGCAATTTAAAATAGGAGCTTCAAATGAAAGACGAAGAGGCCTTTGAGCTTTAGCACAGCTGCTGCAGGAGAGTTGAATAGAATTTGGTCTATAAAGACTGAAATACACCATTTCAGAAAGATAAGTGGTCTCATCAACTTTAGCAGGGCCCAGAGCTACTTCCTGAGGTGCTCAAGTTGATTAAATCTGCCCGAGAGCTTTTTGCATGCATGCAAAATAGTTATTTCCTAAAACCCCTGTAACTGCAGTTATAAAAAAAAAAGTCCCAAGTGAATGAACATCCTTTCTTTTTTAAGTTTTTTTTTGTAGTTTACTATGCCTTTTTCTCAGCCACATAACTGATTTGAAGCAAAAACGCTACCCACTGAGCTCCCCACTGACCTCTAACCAGACTTCCATATTCTGATGTACATTAGTCTTCAACAGTCTAGCAGAAGATGAAAATATATTTATTTTTCTCCAATGTCTTGTTCTTTTCTGTCTTGGGAAGTTTGTCATCTTCCAGCTGGCTTTATAATGGGAGGGTCTCCTCTTTTTCTTTGCCCCTGTTTACTCCAGAAAGATATTTAAGAGTCTCTGGCATGAGCTATGGAGACTCCAGTGTAATACTCTGCAGCAATTCAAGTTACAAAATGATAGAAATATGCTTAGATGCCCAGAAATATATGGAATTTTGGTGAGTTGTCCTAGGAAACAAAGATCCAACTTAGCTCAATAGACAAGTGTTAATATTCAACAATGGTTTAACAACGGACTAAATCTGCCCATTCAGAAGTCTATATTTAGAATTATGTCCAGATGAGCAAGAACAACTACACATACATGGATCAAAACTTGTGACAAACTGAGGAACAAAATAGTAGGCTTTCTACCTCTTGTAGACATTCACTTGATGATGGTACTACAGGGATGGGTGAACCAAGGTCAGTGAGTTTTGTTTTTCTAGCTGCTACTCTCAACATCTCTGATCATCATCCTTGTTCTGAAAAACATCCTGACCAAAATAAGTCAAAGGGAGGTATTTTCACTGCTGAACTTAACAACACTAGATTTGAATGTATAATATGGATTCCTTCTTTTCTCCTTCTCTCCCATGTGTCCTTTTTCTTCCCCAGCCACATTTATTTTCTTTCTCTGTCTCTGTGCTCTGCTGACTATTGGGCTGGGAGACTAAGATTTCTTTTAATAAAAATGCTTTACTTTTCTGATTAGAAACATAGCAAAAAAGAACTATCCTTACACCAGTGCAAGTTTGCCAGGTCTTGACAAGGCAAATAGGGTGTGGGCCCAGACATTGTAAAGAATTAAGATACCCGAAGCAGGATTCATGCAGACATTTAGTGCTGAAATCCAAAATTGTGACCTCAAATTGCGTCTCCTTACTCTTGAAGCTGTCTGAAATCACCAAGACTTAATTTCTGTCAGTACAAAATCAATTCTTAGGCTGATGATGTATGTGTGTAGCTCTACAAATCTTGTTCCCAGATATATTTTCAAAAACCAGAATGTCAGAGGACCACAGTATTTCAGCACAGCAGAAAGGTGCCCTTTCTGGTTTTCACCTCTGGTTCTGTTGCTGTGACCTCTTTATGAAATGTCATCAGATAATATTATTGGCCACTCCTATTTAAAAAAAAAGGAGTGTCAGGGGATACTGCGGACTACTAAATCTACACTTGTTTTTCAGGAGGTTTAGTTTATGCTGATGTGACAGTATTAGGGATTAAAAAGAGCAAGAATAGAGGAGGGACTCTGAAAAACAATGATGAAAGTGTTCTCTTCAGCCCACTTTAAATGCCTTGATCCAGGAGAACATGCTGGGCTTGAAACCTGATCTGTCTGTTATTGTTTTTTTCAGCTTCTCAGTTATCGCTGCCACTCCTTATAATGCCCACTCTGTTGTTGACTTGGGACTGCAAAGCAAGTCTTCAAACTGCAGCTGCAATAACAGCTCTAATTTTGGGAATTAATAGTTACCTGAAACTTACTGGTATGGTGAAGCTCAGTCAGGCAGTTTAGAAGAGAGTGTTTCTGACTGAGATAAGAAGAGCTGTATTCAGCTTCCCTCAGCTGTGAATTCCCTTTGCTCGTTGCAAGCTTAGGAGGGTAAAACTCTTCTCTCTCTGATTATGCAGGAGCAGCTTTGCTGCATCTGAGCATCAGTCAAAGACCAATTGCTTCCACACAGACTCATTTATAAGTGTCTATGTACCAGCATACAGATAAAGAGAACTGATAGGAAAAAGAGAACAGACAGCATTTAAATGCATATTTCTGTGTGCCTGCTTGCTTTCAATGATTAAAAATAATTATTAGAAGATTATAACTGTTATACTGACAATGGTATTGGTAAATAATACGCCCAGTGAACTTATGGCAGGAAAATTCCTCTCATGCCAATTGGGTAGCACGAAAAAAAAAGGAAGAGAAGAGTGTTTACAGCATGATGCAAGTAAAAAAGTGCTGCCTTAGGCATTGTTAGCTTAAATTAAAACTTGAGTGAAAAAGAGTATTTATTTGGCATATCAGAGTAGAAAGGAATTAATTGTTATTAATGAAGAGACTGGGATCAAACCCTGGACCTTGATTTCAAATTATCTAGCAAATGAATGCCAGCAGTTCTTTGCAGGAATAGACAATGGTAAAATGCTAATGAAAACTTTTTAAACAACTATTAATGAAAAAATTGGAAAAGCAGTAGAGAAAAGATGTAAATCCTATATTAAAGCTCACATTAAAGGAATTAGATTGTTGTGTTTTGGTTTTGGTTTTTTTTTTGTTTTGTTTTTGTTATTTTTGTTTGGTTGGTTTTGGTGTTTTTTCTTTTTTTTTTTTTTGTAATAGACTTGTGTTTCCTGCAACTTAAGTTCATTCTTTGTGCAAATTGTGTGTCATAAGTGCAAGCATATTTTTTCACCAACAGAACCAACATTTCAGACCCTTAGTGAAACGGTCAACACTTTGACATTGTCTCTTGATGGGGTTGAAATCAGGAACTTGGCAGTAAATATTACCTCTTCACTGAATCTGATGATGGGAGACCAGACTGTGTTCAAATCTGATCAGGGATTTGGCCAGATGAATCTGTCCTGTAGTGAATAATGTGATTTGTCATTGTTCCATGTGACTGTCAGCACTTCAATTTGTAATGTCTTCATCAGAGAGGTATGGGACTTTCCACAACAGAGCTTTGATTTCTTTCTGATAAGTGCTTTTGTATTGCTATCTATTTAGAACTTCTCCTCTGTACTTTGTATATGTGTAACCTGAGTAACAAACTGGCAATGGAAAAAAAAAAAGAACAAACCAAAAAAACAGAAAGAAAAAAAGTCCTGTAAAATCGTGTATGATGTATTGGTAACTATAGAAGAAAGGATAAAACTGTAAGATGAATTTGTGATTTTTACTATCTACTAGTTTCTATACAAATGTGTCTTCTAAATTTACTTTAAAACAAGAATACAACTTGTGCTTTTTAGCATGGCAACAGCTTTATCTGCAAATGTTTCTAATTTCAGCACATTATTTTTTTTTTTCCGTGACATTTGCAAAGAGCAAGTAATAGACTGAGTAGTAAGTTCTAATAATTCATAATAACTGAAATTAGGTAATTTCATAGCTTGACACTAGAAATCTAGGAAAAAAAAAAAAGGTTTCAGTATTTTTATAATGTTCTCCTGATGTTCTCCTGAAGAAAAAATAAGAAAACCAACCAAACAAAAAGAATAAGCAAAATGTATTTACTGTGTGGCAAGTATTATGCTATGGTACTTACACTCTGAAATTAAATCAGCTCTTATTCTCCTACATGACCTTACTTGAAACATAGATGCTTAGCAAGATGATCAGGAGAAACAGTGGTACAAATTAACATCTATCACTCTATGCCTGTTCCATAAATTATGGTTACGGGCCAGCTGAGTGAGCAGTAGAGTAAAACCACTTTCTTCAGAAATACCATTATGTATGATGCCCTTAAAGCTCTAACCATTTACAGCAAGACCAGTGAAACTGGGAGATGTCTGTAGATGTTTTTACAGCATTTTATAAAGTGGACTTTTGGGTGGAAGAAGCTCCTCAGCTACATTGGCAAACTGTTGTGATAGGTGTAACTAAGCAAATGTTGGGAACAGAGATAGAGATTACTCTGATGTATTTGTTGGACAGGCTCATCAGCACAACAGTGGAAAGGTAATCTTTATCAGCAGGCTTCAGTTGGAATTTAGCAGGGAAGTTCAAGAAGAAAATGTTATATTCTTTCCAAAATACTTATGACCACTGCATTATGCTCTTTGACAGAGCACACACTGACATTTCGAGACAGTGGTGGGAAAAAGACAAATAGCTAATATAGCTAATAGAAGGAAAGTTTTTTTTTTAAATTCAGGTCATGCAGTTTATCTTGCTTCCTACACAGTCAGTTCTTTTCCTTTTGATTGCTTACTTCTGCATCGATGGCTTATATCAACTAAATTTTAGTCTTCGGTGTCATTTGAGATTACTATTGCCCTTGAAATTACTGAAGTACAAGTGCTGTGGATTGGAGTAGAGGGGGGGAAAAGGTGTATCATTCAAGTTCTGCATATAAAGAACAATAACAAGGAGCTGTACTTATAGAGTGCAGCCTTCCAGTTGTGGAATTGGTGTCAGTTCTCTCTGTCCCTTTTCAGAATTCATATGCAGCCAGTAGCTGAGGTGGGTAGATTGTGCAGGCTGTGTCGCACACCATCATTCTTTGCTTCGCATCATGTGTGACTCTGCACTTGCTGGCAAAACGGCCTAAAGCACATAAAACGTCAGCCCATAGATGAAGGACATCTGGCTAAAGCTGAACCCAGGATGAGCTTGGATCTGTTGTGAATTCATGCCCTGTTTGGTTTTTTTTTTTTTTTCCTACTTGGATTCTTCAACACTACTAAGCTGTCCGTCAGCAAACACTGGAGTAATGCTCAGTTCTCTTTGTTCTTCATAGGAAAGCAATTCTCAACTGTTTATACCTTTAACTGCTGCTGGCTGTGGTAATAAGCTGTGTCTGAAGTCCTGTGTGCTTACCAAATTCTAGTGCATTTCACTGAAATGAATATTCTCAGAAACAAAAGACCTAGCGTATTTTTCCACACAACTACCTGTGTTTCTCATGTAGAGATATTTCTCAGGAACTAAGGCCAATATCCAATTGGGTCTACTAACAAAAAGATGGACTCTGCAGACTCATAAGCAATGTAGGAAGTACCATTTACCTTCACCTTTACCTTTACTTTCACCTTCACCTTCCAGTAAAGGAAGGCTCCTTGGTGGGGCCAGGGGTGGGAATAGACAACTGTGGAGACCATACAGAATTTTGGATTCAGGCTGAGTTTTGTGATCAAAACAACGTTTCAAATAGGCAAAACTCCATTCGGTTTGTAGGTCTGGTGTGATTAATTAACAATCACCATTAAGCTGTAAATAGTCTTTACAAAAACATTATTTTCTGAAAAGTCACCAAAAAGGAACATGAAATTTCTTAAAATCAGAAGAAATAAGTATTTGGGCTTTAGAAAAATGAACAAGCCACCAAAAGCAAATGACAGGAACTACTTTGTCAGAAGCTAAAAAGAAAATCAGTAAGAAAATCTTGTCTACAGTTAAAGATTAAAGGAAATAATGCTTTTCATTAAGTCCTCTGAAAGGCATAAGAACATACAAAATATCCAATATCTCATTATCCAGCAGAGATGTCATTAAAGAGACTGTACACCAGTATTTTTTACCTCTACTGCTCTTTTTGCTCCCTTCTTGGGTATTTCATCTAGTTTCGTCTCCAGGAAAATAGGATTAAGCTCCACTAACAACAGCTCAAAATATTTTCTCATCATTCCTTGAACAGCTCACTTTTTCTTGAACAAGAGTGATTATTACCCTCTTTGGTGTTGTCTACAAAAAACATCCCAGAAAACAAGAGAAAAGAATTCTGAAGAGAAAACTTTACAGATAAGGATAAAATTTATATATTTATTTTTTCTGTTGTATCGGTAATAAAGATTTTAAATGTATTTATTATTAATAATGATAGTTTGTTAGCAGCCAACAATATTAAAATGTCTATAATTGATAGATATGCCCAAACTTGATTATTATTGGCTCCTGTACACACTTAGATGGGTGCTATTTTCATTAAAATTTGCATAGTATCTATAACTAGTAGCATTTTCTTATCTAGACTTACACCTTTTCCACTCTAGTTCCATTAGAGCCTTTGTTACAGCAAACTATTGTAACCATAGTGAGAGTATTTAATTTCTAATTCTACTGAGTTTTAAAGATTGTTGTTGCTTTTATCACATAAAGTTCATATGCCAAAGTTCACAAGCTCTCAGGAATTAAAACCCTCTTTTTTAATGGAAATGTATGTACATATGGTACACACATCTTTAATTACATAATTATAGATAATTACATATATACATAGCTTCATGACCACCCGTGTACATATGTATGTATATATAAATATGAAACAAAGAGAAATATATATCTTTAACATCTTAAACCAAAATTGTTTATTAAACCCAAATTCTATTTAATGTAGTTCTCCATATGGAGCAAGCATACTCCTGTGGAGTGAGAAACAACATTTGACTTCCAGTTTCTGACTGTCAGATGGCATTAGAAATGTACAGTCAGTTTGGCAATAACTGTTATAATCTTCCCTTAGGACATTGCGGCAAATCAGATCTGCGTATGTAATTGTGATTATTCTGCAAAAAGGTTAACTATCAAACTCCAATTACACCTACATAACTCTCCCTGTATTTCTGTTTGCCCAATTGCAAATGAATCGTTGCAGAGTATTTTGTGTCGTCTTAAATTAGTCTGTGCTCATAATCTAAAATGCTGGGGCTATAGCTTTATGACACAAACTGTCCTCTACTTTGCCTTGGCAGTTCCAGTTCATTAAAACAATGTTATCATCATGATCTATTCAAGTCAATAAGCCTTGGTACTGGTAAAACACAGTATTCATCTATTACCCTCAACAGTACCACAATGCTTATTTATGACTAATCAGGCTGCTCTGCAGAAGGTACGTTCATGCCAATTACATGCTGCCCATTGCATGAAATGCCTAATTAAAGTTTTCCCTATAAATATTACCCTGCCAGCAGCCACAAAGTCAGAGTCATGCCAAGATCTATGTAAGTCCCAAGAGGTTACTGAAATATATTTGTCTCTGACTCCGGTTGCACTAAGCCATTCTGTATGCCATGAATTCAAAGAGAAAAGGTAGATCTAAAATCGCTCATATGTAGCAAATAGAATTCTAAAGTGCTTGTAGGTAGGGCAGCATAATCTTTGGTTTACTTGGAGTTTGTTGCTGGTTTTCCTGGGCTTTCTTATAATTTAGGAATTCCATGTTGTTCTGGTGTTAATATTATGACTTGGCTGATAGAAAAGCTATTGGCAATTTGCATTCAATTACACTAAGAGTTATGATCAATATAAATGTGAATGTGGTTGGTCTCATACCTATGAAAAGGTCAGGAGTGACCTGTGCAAGTGAAACAGAATCTCTGTTGTAATACGATCTAGAAGAACTTGTGTGTGTGGGGCTAATCCAGTGGAGATGATCCCTTCTGTATCTCTTTAGGAAACAGGTCCCTCTTTCAAGTGGAAGGACTTCATCACAAATAGCATCTTGTCTGTTCACCACAAATTAAATGAGAATGTGCACATTTTAAACTTTATTTTGCATTTCTGAGTGCATAAGATTAGTCCAGTGGATAGGACAAAGCCTGAAAATGTGATGTTTGCTTTCAAATAATCTGCTTTGCTATTGTTTTCCTATATAGGTTGTCAGGTAAATCCTTTTGTTTTATCTTTTCCTGTCTTTTTTTTTTCCCCATTCCAACCATCTTGTTGTGAGTACTCAGAGTTCTTAAGAGGACTGATGCTGATTCAGGTGCTTTTAAGTGCTTGGATACATCCCATAATGAAAGTCTTTTGAGCACGTGAAATAGGTGATTTTACCAGTACCATCTATGATCCTTTAAGTGGCCATGAGGCAATATTGATCTCACTAAATGTGCATGAGAAACCAGCATCAGTGCATCACACACATGCCAACAGGTCCTTTCTCTTGAGTTTAAACATTTCATTAGTTACTGTAAGTGATAAATTCAGACCATTTTTTATTTTTCTATATTTTATTAAGGATAAAGTGCCATTTTTTAAAAATGCTTATTGCTTTAGATACCAATATTACACTTTGAAATACAACTCATAGCGCTGTCTAGAGGTATAGTTCAGCCTGATAGGGCCAGAAGAAGTCAAGTGAAATAATTTGCCTTTGTTAAGTGAGCATATCCCATTGATTACACACTAACAGTTATGCAATACAAGCAGGGACAATTAAACTAGATAGATTTAAACTATTCCATTATATTGAACTATATTATGTCGTTTGTGGAAAGAACATGACACATTTAGTGTAGTAATAATAATTTTCCAACACACAAGTCATTTAAATGGAGATAGATCTAATAATAGTCAGCAAAAGTGGATTTCCTAAAACTCGTACTCCATTTCTGTTTCACTGCCTGGAGCTTATGAGGGATGACATTTCAACATCCTTTTTCATGGCCTTTGGCAGGAATAAGGTAGCATCTCATTAAGATAAGTAGAATATGCAGCAGTGAGCAGATTACGGTCATTTCTGGGGAGCTGTAGGTATGGAAAAGACATTCTATGTTTTTCTACACTTCTTAGTATTGAGAAGCTGGAAGGAGTGCAACTTGGGTTTTTTGTTGTTTTTTTTTTACTCTTCACCTCCACCCTGATGAAATAGCAGACGGTTCCTCATGATATGTAAACATTACTGGAAATCTTGATAATACTTTGAATAATATTTTAGAATAATGGGAAAAAGGAAAGATTAATCATGAAGACAGCTGAAGGATTTTGATATCTGAAAACAAGATATGGAACCAGACATTCATTGTCTTTCTACTGTGAGTTCTACACTAGCATTTCCCCGAGGTTATTTACATGATGTGTAAGGAAAAGAATTGGAGTGGCCATTGGAAATCAATAGAAATCTGAAGTTGCAGGTAAACAGATCAGAACTTCTAAGAAATGGGCATCAAATATTGTAGAGTATCAAATTAATGTTACAGTTGTGTTTAGACCTATTTAACTTGTAAGCAGTGTGGTAACTGTTTGCAGCATGAGAATTGTTTAAAAGGGAAGCACAATCAGGATTCATTTTTATGCAGAGTAAGAATGAATGAAAAATGTTTTCTACTGTCCTCTCTTCAAGCCTTTTAACGGAAGGGACGCTTGCAAATATTATACTGGACCTCTTTTTATCCTTTGATGGGGAGAAACCAAGAACTTCTGAATTCTTGCTGTTCGGTACCTGCAAAGGCACTGAACTGTATTGTTCAGGTTATTTTAGCAAGAACATGGGTTGCCATTTATTGCAAAATATGAAGCCCTTTTTCATCCTTATCCTCTCCCTTCACAAATATATATATTAAACATTATGCAGTCACAAGACATCTTTAAGAGATGTTGTCTTGAAAAGAATGGAAATCCCAGATAAAGCAAAAGCTCTTTATAAAAGCAAATGCAAATTTTTCTTCATAATACTGGAGAATGTTGTTCTCTTGCTGAAAGATATGAGGCCAGTGAATACAAAATGACCTTTTCTTTATGAACCTCTACAATGGGGATTTGAAACCTAAGATAAAAATGGTTCATTCAGACTCCTCATGTTAGAGCTAATCTTCACAGAGCTATAGTTTACTTTTCACTTCTGACACAGAAGCTGTACACTGTCCCATGAAAAAAAAAAATATAGCATCTGCTTAATAGTTTTCACTTACCCCACTTAAGAAATGTGGATCTTTCTCAAACAATCAATACTTTTTCTGACAAGCAACCAGCACAGGAGTTACTCTAGGTAAAAAAACTGTACTATCTTGTTCTGTTCATGAGGGAAAAAACAAAGCATGATAATATTGCTTACCTGCTTTGTCAGAAAGCAGCTATCCCTACAAAAGTAAAACATTCATGCTGATTGCAATAATTAATTTAATCATGATAGATCTAGTATTTGAATTTCATTAGACTATGCTTTAGGTATTGTCCAGAATACCAAAACTAAATGGTCAGTGAATGTGAATTTTTGAAATAAGAGTGTCTATATACCCATTTATGTCAAGAAGTCATAGAGAAAAGAAAATCACAAAATTGTTTTCCATCAGGAGTTCAAAGATGATAATCTTCGAGATGAAGCACTGCAGTGAAACAGAATAATTTTGTATGTAACAGCAAATGATTGGAATTCAGCTTGCAAAAATTTTTGAGGAATCTTTGCCTAAATTTGTAAGTATTAATGAAACACAGAAACAGTTGCAAAAGCCAGCTAGATTTTTGTCTGCAGATTTTTACAAGCTATCATAGTATCAGAAGCTTTTTTACTTGGCTCTGACAAATGTGTTAATAGCAACTGTATTTCGTAATATCAGGCAGAACAGGTGATAGTTGAGTTCAAAGCAGGGATGAGAGTAAGAAATGTCTCTCTGGGACAAAACAGGGGAAAAAGCAGGTTCTTTAAGCCTATGTCTCCATTAACAAACAGTGAAGCTTAATAGTAGTCTGTATAGAGGAACATTTGGCCCTGAGGACCTGTCAGCTGTATTATAATCGTTCTAGGGCTGATGTGAAATAGCTCTAGTCTGTTATGCTCCTGATCTCTATTTCCCAGTTTAGTTTTATACCAAAGAAGTGTGCTTTCAGGCCACTCCACAACACCAACCAAACTGCAGTAGGTGGTGGTAAGCACAAGTCTTGTTCCATACTGCAGTCATCAGCTTCTCAAAAAAGTTAGTATAGATGCACCCTCTGTTTCAGGGTTTGGAGTGTACTGACTAGATCTGATTATTCGTGCTCTGTAAAACTGGGACATGTGGGTATTAATTTACTAGAAGCTGCTGTTAATCTTTTTATAATCTTATGAGAAAGCAAAGAAATCCCAATAAAATTAAAGGTTCAATTTTCTCTAGAAAAGGTAACTTTCTTGGGTAACTGCCAAGAACATAAAATAAACTGAAGACATTAACTCTTCTATAAAAAAATCTTGAACTGTGATTATCTTTAGTTTACATATTTTATTTTAGCATGCAATCATTCAAGTCTTTGCCTACACTTGTGGATCTAATTAGGATCTACCTAAGTCCAGACAAAAGGATGTAAAAGTCTTACACTGTGGTTGGTACTGCTATCTTTCAAAGCAGATGCTATCAATACATGAGACTGTATTTGAGAATTTGCTTGCTTTCAGCAGATTTTTTGGATGACGTATCACCTGAATCTCATGAAGTCTGTGGGATCAGTTTTTTATTCCCTGTATCTACAGCAAAATAAGAAAATCAATAGATCTTGCTGGTATGACTGTGTCATTGTTCATATTTCATTGCTTATTCACTAGCATATTTAATGTGGACACTGAAAGTGTCTATATGGTATGGTCACTCGTACATGCACCAACCAGCACGGCATAAAGAGATTTCCTCCTGCTGGGATAGACAGAACAAGGTGTTAATAAAACCTGAGAACACTTTTACTGTATGCAGATGTGGCCTTAAATCTACAGGAGACAAACAAATTTCAATGGCTTTGAATTTAGAAAAATGTAATTGCAGGTATGCTTAGACCTCTGGACTTTTAGGATTTTATAAAACTGATAAGGGTTTCATCATTAAGGATAAGGATAAGATAAGAAACAAACATTTCTAAGGTTGATTTTGGCCCTTTTCTCCTCGTAGAAAACCCCAAAAACCCTTGTGTTTTGAATTTTCTGCTTTACTCTAGACCAAGTGAAATGCTTTCTTAAAGCTTCAGGCAAATGACAAAAGTTGTATTTTTAGATGTGGGATTATGAACAAAGAAGTTCTCAAAATTGAAGTCTTCAGTTTTATTTTTTTTTTTTTTTCTTTTTTTTTTTTTTTTTTTTTTCCCCAAATAGGTAGGTTTTTAAAAATTAAATGCAAACCTTAGGCTCAGTATACTTGAGTCATTGCCAGTTCCATTTACTATGGTGCCTCCAGAAGCATGTCTTTGCTAAGATCAGCTGGCAATTAAAAACAAGAAAACAAACAAAACAACCCAAACCAGGAATATGCATTCATACTCAGTATGAAAATGGTTATATAAAGTAAAGTTTTTACTTTAAAACTATTTTAAGCTTCATTTTTTCACATATGCTGGCTTGGCATGTAGATTCAGTGAAAGGTATATTAATTAGCTATATGCACTGTTTTCAAGCATGAGTCCACATATATATAGTGTTGCATCTACAAAACTGATATGTTTTTCTTGTTGCTAAATTGTGAGTTAGGAAGATATTCTCAAGAAACAGCAAATAGGAACTTTATAAATATTTATGTGGAATCTTGGTGCAGCATTGCAATACAAATAGCAATATTAGTGTATACTTTCTATATACTATTACTATACTATTATACCATAATTATTATTATACTAATCAAAGCAAGAGTACTAAATATATTAAAAGTAAGACAATGTTGTTTGATAAACCAGACATTTCTTGAAAAGAAAAGTAGATTTCTTGTATTTCCAGTTTACACTAAATAACAGGAAGCTAGCTAATCTGGCTCAGTTGCTTTGTGCAGTGTGGAAATTGTAAGTTTTATGATATCTTTGGTGGCATGGCTGATATAAATATTGACTAGATCATCCCTGATGTGAGGAGAGGTTGAGAGAACTGAGAAACTTTTTAGTCTGGAGAAGAGGATTGGGGGATGTTATCTGTCTGTATAAATCCCTCATGGGGAGATGTAAAGAGGAGGGAGCCAGGATCTTGGTGGTGTCCAAATAAAGGGCAAGAGGAAATAGGCACAAACTGAAATACATATGAACATGTTTTTACTGTGAGGGTAGTCAAACATTTGGACCAGGTTGCCCAAAAAACTGTGGAGTCCCCATCCATCAAAACATGACTGGCCACAATCCTGAGAAACCTGTTGTAGGTGTGACTGCTTGCAAAGGAGGCTGACCTAGAAGATCTCCAGAGGTCCCTGCCCACCTCAGCAATCCTGCGATTCTGTGGTCATTGATCTCTGGTACATGATTATTTGTATGATATATAGAGACCAACTATAGAGATAACCTACAGTTTAGGTAAATTTTACGTGCATGACGTTAGTCGTGCAAGGTTTGAATGCTTCCCCAACGTGGTCAATTGTGATGTGGTAAAACTCTTCATGTGGTCAGGCAGAAGCTGCTGCCTGTGACATAAGGACAGTTCCCTGAGCACGATGTCAGTGGTGTGGAATAGTCCTTTGGCCATCTTGTTCCCTCTCGGCTTCCACAGGAAGATGAAAAAGTTCTTGACTAATGTAAACGTCACCTGGCAACAACTGAAACAATGTGCATTATTGACATCATTCTCATGCCAAACCCAAACCACAGCAGCTACTAGAAAGAAAATTAACTGTACTACACCTGAAACCAGGGCACATGTATGTGTATATATATCTTGAAAGAGGGCTTTTTCTTTTTTTTTGGGTTTTGGAGAACAGAGGTTTATCAGCTCCTCCTAATCATCCTTCCATGAGGAAGGATGTCGCTGTATTCTTCTTCCTTTTATTTTAGTTGTTCTATGTGTGTTGCTAGTTTCTGGAGGTGCAGGAGGAAAGTATGGCAATGTTTATATTGTCAAAATTTTTGTCCAAATTTGTGTTGTCAGGAGTACAACTGTTACAAACAATTGTATTGTACAGCTCTTTTGTAATATAAATTTAGTTGGACTTCCTCCATCTGGCTTCATAGGTCATTTAATATCATCTGTTGTTCTGTTTCCTCTTTGCTCAGAGTTACAGATCAGGGAAAGAATACAAATCTGTAATTATATATGTACACATATACATATACATATATGCACATACATATGAAGAACAGTCATTGCTTCTAGGTTTAATATCTCTCAGCCATGCACTTTGGCTGCTAAAACTCAATAATGGGGGAAAAACTCATCTTGAGAGAGTTCTAGAAAATTTCAAACCTGTTTGTACAGTTTCCTCATTAAAATTAATCTGTCTAATGGGATCTAATAGCTATTTAAAACCTTAGTAGGGTTGAATACTGAAGACAAAAAAGATAGTATTTTTAATTTGGTGATGCCAAAGCATTTAACTCACAACAAACACAATGAGGAAATCCAGGCAAAAAGCTTTTGTCACAAAGCCAGCTAATAATAGTCAATAAACTCAATTATTGCTTACCAGAAGGAGAAAGTAATAGGCTATTTCTTCCACTGAGAAACCTGTAAAACCAGCTTCTGTCTATTTAATATAGCTGTGTCTTTCCATTTCTATTTCATTTTCTCTATTATATATATCTACTGATTCGGGACATACTAACACACAACACTGCTTATCTCACAGAATACACTATTTCATATTGGGTTCCAGAGATGGTGGTTGTACCCCATGTGTGTAATAAAGCCTTTTTATTTCAAATGTCTTGCAGTATGTAAACTCTGAATAGCTATCATTTGTAGGTGCTGATGTTTTCTATAATAATGCCTTACAAAAGATAATGATAAAGTTAAATCTTTTCATTTTCAGAACCATCAGTGGTAATATAAATCCCTTAGACAAATAATAGAAATACTGTTTGTGGTCCATTTAAAACTGCTGAGTGCATTATGAAAATGAATAGGAGAAAATAAATCTGTAACATGAGGTGATAACTTTGTAAAGTAATCTGAGTTTTCTGTGTTGCAGAAAGCTGTTCTCATGAAAGGAAGAAGGGGAAAATAACTTGGCATAATAGAAGTGGGAATAGGTCATGAAGTTGTTTTGTTTGTTTACCCAGTACACACTATCTAAATGTTAAAGTTGAAAACTGCAGAGCCTGTAGGAGCTCTTTCTGGTCTTCATGTTTTTTGTATGTGCAAAACCAGATATAATGGAAAACCAGTTGTGGATTAGATTTTGAGGTGCTAGCACAGTATTAATTACAGTAAATAAGAAAACGATCAAGAGAAGTGATCAATCTGACATGTTTTAGGTGAAATTAAATGAAATGAGGAATATAATTACTGTTTCCAGTATTTATCAGACAGTTGCTCACCCCTGTCAGGATGGATGCTATTATTTCCATTTGATTGGAACTGGAAACACGACTATGTTGTGAGAATTAATATTGCATTTCACTAGTACAAGTAAAAGTTCTCCTGGGATATTGCTATCAGAATATTGAGGCCAGCCTATTCTTTAAGACAACCTTAGTCTTTATTAACTTAAGTTCATTTGTTTCCACTTATAAATTACCTGAAGATTTCTCAGAAAAAACAGATCTTGACTGGCCTCTCACGGAAAGTGGATTTTAGTGACAATGTATGGCGTGTCAATGCTAAAGTTCAAACCAGGGCTGATGCCCTGGAGGACATGAGTTTAGTTGAACAAAGTTAATTTTTGACTTGTGAATAGCTGAATGACCTCTGCATCTTAGTAATGAGCATGTCTTAGTGACACATGCAAACCAAAATGAGCCAACTGTCCAGAATTTACAGCTGAACATTCCAGAGGTATTTTCTGGCACTTTCCAGAAGGCAGATTATGCAGGATCTACTGACACCAGTGAGGACAGAAAGACCAAAGAGAAGGCAAAAGCCTACTCAAGCCAAGAACGAGCTTACCCTGTTCTCATCTTGAAAACTTGGCCTGCTACAACATTCAGTGCAAAGAACCTGCTCTTCATTGTCACTAAGCAGGACACAAGGACTAAGCTTGCCAGTGTGCCTCTCAGAGATTTTATAATTTATAAAAATTCACTGTGTTTAACCCTGATATAAGGTAGTTAGGGTCTTTTTTCAGGTCTTTATGTTTAAAAGTAATATACTCACATTCTTAGTATAAATGAAATCCAAATTCAGTGTTTTCACGACAGGGCAGAGGAATCTATGGGGAAATGCATGCTTTTAGTTTTAACTTTCCTTTTGAGAACTAAAAACACTGATGAAAAAAGGATTTTTTTTAATTTTTTTTTTTTTAGATACTAAGGAGGATATTTAGATCTCCTCCTGCTAATTACAGCCTGGACAAAATTTCCTGCTATCACTTGTCAAAATGGAGAAAATCAAGTAACATGTGTCTTTCAGAAAAAGCTGACAATTATTTTTAAACCTACATTCATTGTTATAACACCAGTATAACATACACCTGTTAGTATCTACCAGGTACATTACTTCTGTATCTGAGGGCAAGCTTAATTTTTGTGTCCTATGTTACTTATGGAGAAGCTTAAGAGACAAAGTGGCAAATGTTCTAGTTCATATTCTGGAAGAGGGATGGGCAGGGGCTGAACTGCATTCCCGTGATTTGCAGATGGTTTGGTGTGAGTTCTATTATTGCTGGTTGTCCAAAGCCTGGTTTTAAGCACGAGGATATAAATTTTATTTACTTACTTTATTGTATAGAGCACTTCAACAAAACTGTGAATTATGGACTAGAACTGCAGCTGGTGGGAAATGGACGCAGTCCACTGACTTCTGTGAAGAAGCATTTGTCCATATTGTCTGAAGATATGCTGCAATGCATTTATAAGCACAAATAGAAAAAGACTTGAAATTAAGTCAAAGAAAAAATATAAAAATTCCCATGGTCCTACCTTTCAACTTACCTATATGAAATTGCCTTTCAAATCCCCTGTTGAGTGACTGGGTGCTAATTTGAAATTCTAAATGTCTGGGTAAATAAGTAAATATAGATCTTATCCTTTAACTTCATAAATTGGGGTTTCTGTTACATTTTTCATTCTACTTGTGTGCAGAATGAAATGGAAATAGAGAAAGCTACTAAACTTACTATTTGTGGTGAACTAGAGAGATAACAGGAAATTTATGTCTACATTAGAGGCTTTGCTTTCACCTAGACTTGTGTGGAGGGGTCAGTAATTCCTTCAGATACATGCAGTTGAAATTTTTCCAGGTAAGCTTGAATAATTCACACTTCATTGCTTCATTCAAACTAAGACTTCTCCTGCAAAACATCCATTCTTTTTTTTCTTTTAATCCTATGAAAAAATAAAGGTTCCACAGTGAGACTCAGAGCAGTGTGCTTTCGATGTAGCGGTTTCACCATCTAACCAATTCCAATTTAGAAATGCTCTGATAGAACCATGGAAATTTTAGGAGTAGTCTCCAGCCTGTGAAATGATGCTCTTCTACTCGTGTAACTTTAAGATTGCTTTTGGAAATGCAGAGTGCCTCCCATTATCTCAAACATCCATTATGAGGAGAAAGCCTTTCAGTGCAGGGAGTCTGAGGTTAGATGAGACTTGTTGTTTGTCTTCTTCCTGGCTGGCATTTTAGTTGCTAAGTTCCTTTTGAATAATTTCCTCTTCAGAATCCAGGGCTACACATACACAGTCTGGAGTTGAGAAAGAAATCAGTTCCAGACAATATAGGAGATTCTCCTGTTGCACAGAAACATGGCCAATGACTGACACAGGCTGGCATATGTTTAATACAGTTGAATTTGCACCAGTTAAACAACATAGTATGTGGAAATTCAGAAATATCAGCTGGGAATTTTGCTTTGCTGCTGCTTGACATCTTGAACTTCCTGCACATTTCCCCTGTGCTTGGGCAGTTTGCATGATAAAAATGAACTTCTTTTTTTTTAAAGAGATACAAGTTTCCTTTCTGGAGAGCTCCTTCATCATCTTTTCCACCATAAATATCTTGCCCTTAAAAATTTGTGAAGATCTCATGGAAGAAACACTTAATTAATAGCATCATAGAATTATCTTGGTTGGAAGGGACTTTTAAGATCATCTAGTCCAACCATCAAACCAACTCTGATTAAAAACAACTCATCACTAAACCATGCCACTAAATACAATGCAACCCATCTTTTGAATACCTCCATGGAGGGTGCCTCAACCACCTCCCTGGGCTTTTCATCTGTGGGTTTTTCACACTGTAGCGGGAATACAGATTTTTTTGTGATAGATGAAATTCCAAGGATGGTGTGAATGCTATTTGCTATGGAGTGGAATGATGTTTGATCTTGATTCTATTGTATTACCAGCAGTTATGAAAATGTTATAAAACTACCTTTCAATGTATCTAAAAAAACCCTAAATAATTAATTGTTCTTTTTCTTTTTTTTTTTTTTTTCCTTTTGTCTTTGAATGCTTTTCTAATCATTTAAAAGACTCCTATAAGAGTTTTCAAAATCCAGCTCTTTTGAAAAGAAAAATGTATGCCAGAAAACTGAAAGGATTCTATATTAAAAATCTAATTTTAACATTAAAGGTCTTCTCAGATTTCGGAGAAAGGTGTTATTTCTTTTTTTTTTTTTTTTTTTTTGGCTTTTTGTAATGCTTGGGAAAACAGTAGTTCAGATGGATTTCTGTGTTATTTAAGTTTCTAAGCAATTAAATTGCTGTAGAGTAGATGATACTGTGCAATTATATTCACATTTGCTTCCCTTTAATTCTAAAATGTTTTCTAATTTTAAGATGAATTAGCTTGCTCATCTATAAATTTGGGAACGCAATGAAAACCATGCATACAAAACTTTAAAAATTTACTTAAAAATGTTGAAGGTCAATACAGACTAATTTTTTTGATTATTTGGTTCACAGCCAGGGAGAAATTAGGTGAGGAATCTCAAATTTTGGTCTTTCATATTCAGGGTTCATCTAGCTTATGAAGCCTTCTTAGACCCAAGGTGATGCTGATCCTTATGATCATGTCACCATCTCACTGTTCTGTGACTGGAGTAGGACTGCTTTCCCCACCTTTGTGCTAACCTACTTAGGCACAGTCATTCATGAATCTTCCAACATTTACATTCCCGTCAGGTGTCTTGGTATCTCATTATCTTCAGATTCTTCCTTTTACATTTCCTCCTTTAACAATTCCTCTTCTTTGCCAGAAACTGTCAGGAAAGATAAAGTGTCTAATGGTCCTGCCTTTCCAGCCGTGGGAAATGTGTTACTCCCACTGCTCAGTGGTGGCCCCAGCCAATGTACAGAGCTATGCCTGAAATCTGTTCCTGGTATTGAAATGTCTGGTGCATAGCTAACTGTTCAAAGCGTTGTTGTTTTGAGAATATATAAACAAAGTTTGTTCTTACAATGTCCTAAACTATTATATGTTGAATTGTTTTAGAGCGCAGCATTGAACTGAAGTGTTTTGAGCATATTTCCATGTTAGAAATCTCTCATAGTTTTATCACCCTCAACTGTTTTGATAGAAAGAAGAAGGAAGCCCTGCCTGGTGGCTCAGCTGACAACTCTACTGATTTACCTGCTGTGAGAGTTGTTATTGCAGGGCACATGGTACTGCTTCATGCATCATCTAATCTCTGTGAGCTGCTGCATTCTTTACCTTCTGTTTGCATTTCTGTTCTGGGACCCTTGTTACAGACTTGGTGTGTCCTGAGATTTCTCCACACATGGAACTTGACTTTTATATTTGTGAAGAAGCAGGGGAAACAACTAAATAATGACAGGGTGTTACTGAACACCTGGGGAGTGATGTCTCCCCTTCCCCATCTCTGCCTTACCTGACCTGGGTGTTCCCTTGCTGCTGATGGCCAAGATCTCAAAAGACTTACTGCAAATCTGCATTTCCCTGCTTTCAAATTTTCTTATTCCACATTCAAGTTAACCAACTAGAAGTCGTTTCTGCCTTATATGACATTGATCCAATCCATTTTTCCAATTGACAACAGCCCCACTATTCATGCCATGACAATTATGAACTCAGCATGCTTCAAAAGCTCATAATTCCTTTTTTTTTCTCGTTTGTGGATTTCTGTTTCTGAAGACACCTTTCCTTAGGTATGCAAAGGGGTCTGTTTTGAAGCCTCCTGATCTCTCAGAAGCATACAGTATGGCAGGCTCTTTCTGTGAAGAACAGAATCCAACGCTGACTCCATGGGTGGAAATGTGGAGAGCTGAGAGGTGCTTGTCAGTCCTGGCAATGAATGGTTAAAACTTCTGTTCCACTGAAAAGTAAGGAGGAGGTGATAGAGTCTTCTCCAAGTGTGTTGTCTGACATACTAACCTGGTTTGCTCCTGACTGATACTTACTGCAGCAGCAGAAAATTAATCACTGGCAGCTGAATATCTTGCTCATTCATCAGGAACTGGTAAGCAGGGATAGCAACTCTGGACTGTTCACTGTCTAAGAATAATAAATAGAATAATAAAATCTTAGAAAAAAATAGAAGCTTACTTTTACTGCAATAATAGTATAGTTACCCAGTATTTAAAAAAATAATAATTGTATTTGGTGGTTAGCAACACTTGAAAATGGCCCCAAGGAAAATGAAGGCTAGTTCTTAATGACTTTTCTTCTTTCAAGAAGAAAGATGACTCCCTTTGTAGGGCACTCTGCTGTGCTCTGGTAGAAAAACTGTCAGTGTTTCCTTTATTGACCTCAGGCTCTATTTTCTTTCCTTCTCACTCATTCAATATATGTAGAGAGGAACCCATAATGTATCTCATAAAAAAACTTCCATAAAAATCTGAAAAGATCTTGATGTTGGTCATTTTAATTATCTATAAAAAGTTATACCTCTTTCTTGACAATCTCACTGGTCATTTTTGTTGTTACAGTAGATTAAAAGATTGAGGAGGTTAATTTAGGAAAAAAAAAGTTGCTTACTGAAAGAAAAATTGGAATCCGTATGGGATCTGATACTTTAAATAACAGAGAACTAATTCATAATGTCCAAGACCAAACCAGTAACAAAAGAATGAGCAAGCACTGAGTAATAACTAACCTGGGGTAAAACAACAAAACTGGCTATTGCTTTATCATCTTCTCAGAACTGGCACTTCCACATATAACCTCACTTACTATATCTGATACACACAGAGAGATTCCTAATCCTATCTACTATTTAATTAGAATAAATATTTTTCCATTTTTCAGAATATAGGGCTTAGACTTTTGCTGGTATCATGGAATAACAGGCTCAAGATCTGACTTGGCTCAAACATGTACAATGCAAAAATGTCCCTCTTTCATCTCTGTCCCTTCCTCACTGCCCTCAGGCTCAACAGTTTATACATCACTGGGATACTGACAATCAGCGCAGCTCTAAAAGGAAGAATAAGATTATTTCCAGCCTAAATGGCAAGCTTCAGCAGGACAAAGTCACTACTAGCACTGTTAGGACTTGTCAACTTTGGTTTACCTGTGAGGTGTGTGTCTGCTACTGTTACCAAGGTCTTTCTGTTTAGCTTTCTCTGACTAGTATTTTATCTAATTCTCAAAGAATGTAAAAAGTGGAGCAAGGGTGTGGGGAGTTTTTTTGGTTTTTTAAAATCTTTATTATAATAATTTAATATTTCCATATTATTAATCTTTATTATCTTTAATTAAGAACTTTTTAGTTTGCTTTTTAGGGAAAACAAAATCTCGGAACAGACAACTTTTTGAACTTTGACATTTATAATTTCTTCTCAAGGCTTGAAGATGCCAAAGAGAGATGCATGTTAGCTAGATTAACCCCTGGTACAGTGCATTATCTCTTCTATTAGACAGCTGAAGGATGACTCAGTGAATTTAGCTTGCAGCAAATTGCACAGTAACCGTTTGGGCAGTTAAAGCATTTTAGGAGGTCACTTCACAGACTTCTCATAATGCATCTGTGTATTTTGCACAATTCATGAAATAACATATAATTTTACTCTTTGATGGACAAATCATTGGACCTGAATGCTCATCTATTAATGTGTTGCTTGTCAAATGAGTTGAAAAAGGTGTATAATCTTGTTGTGTGATCTCTGGCATTAGTAAATCTCCAATGGATATTAAAGGTGCTAATGAACACTTTTATAATGCACTAGCACCACTCATTTTACTTTTATCACCTTTTCTTTGTTCTGTTCATGATCATTATTCCATTTCTCTGCATTTTTCTCTGAATATGAAGGGGGAAGATGCTAGGAAATGTATATGTTCAGCACGTTTCTGAAACATTCAGCCAGCTGGGGTTGTCTCCCATCATGGCTCTTCTGGATTAAATGAGGTAAATTTATGGCTTATTTTCCATTAGTTCACTCTACTCTAGGGTGATTTGGTAGATCTACTACTCTTCTACCCCAGTTACCTTTCTGTCTTTCACTTTCTTTTCTTGATGCATTTTAGATAAAAGAACAGAAAAATTTCTCAATTTTCTCAATGTTCTCCATTTTTAAGTTCACATTTAGGAAAGAAGAGAGGTTGCAATCTGCTGTCATTTAAAGACTACAGAGGTAACCTAAAACACTTGAGCTGTTTTGTCTTCAACAATCTATTTTCTATAATGTGGATTTTAAGGATAGGTCCAATGCCAAAATGACAATCTTTAGGTCTTATGCTCCAAAGCGAGCAGTAAGGGCCCAGGAGGAGAATAATAGAAAAGTAATCTTCTTGCATCCATTTCTGAATAGGCAGATGATTACCATCATCTACTCCAATCTGTGTAGGATTTCACTGGTCACTGCAAGTCCACACAAAGTCAGAATTGAGTAGCAAAACTGGCTGTTTATAGGTGTTGCTTGTGAACACCAGTGGGCATCTCAGCCCCACACAATTGCTTGCTCGCTCTCCCCCATAGGTTGAGATAAAGGCAGTTTAACAGGTAAAGCTGCTTGTGCAACCATAACTCTGAATATCCCCCTTTCCTCCTTCTTTCCCCCAGCTTTTCTTGCTGAGCACATCATACAGGGACATCCCTTTAGTCACCTGGGGCCAGCTGTCTCAGCTGTGCCCCCTCCCAACTTGAGGACTCCAGGATACTGCACTGGGACAGCCTGAGACACAGAAAAAACTTAATGCCAAGCAAGCACTGCTCAACAACAGGTAAAACATTGGTGTGCTATCAGCACCTTTTTGATCATAAGTCCAAAACATATCATCATACAAGCTGCTATGAAGAAAATTAACTCTGTCCCAGCCAAACCCAATACAATGGGGTAGCAGTTATCTTGCCCCAAGAATCCGTTGCTTTTGTGAGTAGTTAAGGTGAAACAGAACTCAGATTTGGTTTTGCACTTGGTGAGGGAAAGGTGTTGAAGAAGACACCTGGAACAGAGATCATCACTTAAATTGTTATCACTGGATCAAGTGTTGGTGCTCATATGCAAAACTGGGCAATGCTTCCTGGGGCAGGAAAGATATTGGTAAGGCATACTGCAGGATTTTGGGACTTCCTACCCAATAACACCAGGGCATTACTGGAGACTAGCATTTGGGAAAGTGATACAGTGTAGAAATGTTTGTCTTTATGATGCTCCTAACAGAGACTCTCTGACGAAGTGTTGGTGTTAACGTTACCAGGAAATAAAACTTTGGTGTGTAAGGAGAGTGGCCTTCTGGACAGAGTATTGCTCCCAAGTGGTGGTGTCAGAGTTGCTTATGTACTGAGTGCACAGTTCATAGGGTTTAAAGAACATAATTATTTTGTGCATTCTGTTAAGAAGCATCCAAAACTATAAACTACAATTCCACCTTGAAATCTGAGTAACAAAGTCTGAAGTCTGACTTTTTTTCATTTGCTGAACTAAAGTTGGTAAACTGCACAGTAATTTAGCTGAGATTTTTGCTGTTAGTTGTACATTGGGTAATGCTGATCAAATCAGATTATTTTTTAGACAAAAACTGTAATAACATTTTAGTTTTTCAACTAAAAAAACCCATTTAGAATCTATGCTTCATTAAAAATAAGGTGAAATAGAATTTTCCTACTGTTTAAATTTATTGAATGGAAATATCCTTTGGTTGAAAAAATATTTTGGATGAAAAACTCACAATGGCTCTCCCCATGGAAATGCTTTTGGCTAGTGCTTCTCTTCTTCAATTATATGATGGAGACCACCTCAGGGTTTGAGTAGCAATGACTTATAAAAGTCTGCAAGGTAAAAAGAAGATTCCTTCACTTACTGAGCCTAATGGAAACTTATTGCCCAGAGTTACAATATTTCTTCTTAATGCTTCTTTTTTTTATATTTTTTTTTCCTGTAGAGTTTTAATTGTTTCTGTCCACAGCCCAAATCTTTGGCTGAAAGACATAAATTATGTAGTTAAGGTACCACTGTTTAGCTTTATGGTTCTTTACAATGGTATTTTTAAATTATAATTCAGATTAAGAGACGAGGTATTTTTATTTAAATGTCTTTCTCCTGTGTGTCTACAGTATTACAAATAACATTAATATTAAAACATAATGAATTATATCTAATTTTAATACAGGCATAATAATCATAATTCCTGAGTTCTTTAAAGGTATGAAGGCAGTTAAAAGGGTTGCCAATTGTCCTGCTGAGGGTGAGTTTCTGAGTACCTGGCTATGCAGTGACCCACATATCCTTGCATGTTTTTACAGGGCTTCCAGTCAGGCAAAATTATCTTTACATGGCAATTGAGGAAATTGGGCTAGAAAGCATTGTAAGATAATGAATACAGAACTGCAGAATTTGATTTTGAAAGCCATTCTGAACTTTGTTACATTCACATTAAAACCAGAATGCCAAAAAACCCACCAAACCCAACACCCCCACCTCAAAACCACCAGGAGCTGTCTTACACAAAATATGACAAACTCGACATCATCAGCCATCACGGGGAACAACTGAAAACAGCCAGTTCAATAGGATACTAGAAGAGCTGTGCCCCTTTTCTGTGTTCAAAACTGGTTGTTTTGGATGACAGTCTCAAGCAGCTTGATTTTGAACATATTTTGAAGATAAAAGAAAGGTTATTTTTGTTAAGCTTGGCAGCTTTCATTGAACTCATGTGTGACTGCTGGCTGATCTGCAGAAGATAATAATTTGTAGACATGGAATATCATTAGGAATGACAGTGAGTCAATGTGAAGGGCTCCAGCTTCTGGCCACTTAAGATTTGAGACAGAAATATAACATGTCCCAGAAAACACAATTTATCATCATTAGTTCTTTTTTTCATAAATATAAGCAAACAGTTAATTGTTAGGGGCACGTCAGTTCAGATATTGAAATTTTTACACTGATACGATTGTGTGACAAAACCCATGTTAAATTAAGGAGAAAGTGTTGCTGCTAATCAGGGGCCATGTATATTTTACAAAATGGAATAAAGCTGAAATAATCTGAAATCCTTTAGATTCTGAGCAGAAGGTTTATTTTCCCCATGAGAAGCTAGCATTTCACTTAAATGCAACTTATCTTATCAGGTCACTGTTGGTTTCAGTGCTGTTACACCACTGATAACATTGACTTATGAACATCTGGAACAATTATTCCTTCTTCTTGAGCAAGCAGTGGGTAGCACAAACCTCAGGGAGGTATTACTAAAGACACCAAGCTGTATTGATTGTATCCTCTCCACACATGACTCCAGAAGCATGTGGGAGGACTTGATTTCCATAGCGCTCTACTGGAGTAAGCAAACAGAATTTAGATTTCATTGCTGGCAAGGGAATGAGCTGGAAATTTAAAACCTACTGGGCTGTGAGCTGGCTACTAGTACACTGAAGTGAAATCTCGGGCTTTTAACAAAAATATTTTATCCTACTGTGTAAATCCAAGATATGCCTGCATCTTGGGTAACATGCATAGTTCTGAAAATCTGCCTTTCCCACACACCCTCCCCTTCTCAAAAAGACCTGTGGTGAAGTTGGAAAAAATTCAGAGAAGGGTAAGAAGGATGATGAAAGATATGGAATAATTTTCTACAAGGAACAGGTGGAACTAGGACTCTCTGCTTAGAAAAGAAAGAGTGGAGCAAAGATGGTAACACTGTGTTACCATCTTGGAAAAGAGGCAGTTCTCTGTTTTTTTCCAGTAAAAAAGCAAGGGGCCAGATGGAACTGTTGACAGGCTTATACAAAGGAAACTAAAAGAGACGCATCTGTCTGTGGGTAGTTGAGCTATGGAGCTACATGACATGACATGCTGTGATAGCTAAAATCTATCATGAGTTCAAAAAGCCATTAGAAAATCAGTGGAATCCCCAAGGACTATTAAATACAGGCATATCACTTTTGGCAGAGCAAATCCTTGAGCTGCAAAATATTGGAGGCTGGGAGAGTGTTCTGGGAAAGCAGGGTTGTCCCATTGCCCTGTTCTAGTATTCTTCCCTCAGCATCCATACTTACCCACCACTGGGGATGAGACATGTTCAGGAGAGGGACATTTGTTTTGGCCCAAGGCAGTCATTCCTCTGTAAAGAGGTTAATCCTGTTGCAAGAGAGCTTTCTGGGATAAGAAAACTGTAAAAAATAGGATAAAAGAAGCCCTGGGAACATTGCCTCAGTATCCCTATAATGATGCTAAGTTACTGTATGCTGCATTACATACCTACAGAGACACTTGCACTTCTGAAAGGAAGGAGAAAATAGGCCATCAGACTAGAAATACTAATCCAACAGCTCTTTTAAGTTCCTAATTACAATTGAGGAGCGATTATTATTAATTTGATACTTCAGGTAAATTATAGGACTGTGAACTGAGTCAATATCACACAATTTTTGTAGCTTATTGGTAATGAAGAGCAAGTCTAAATCAAAAGTATAAGGCTAAAAATACAGCATTGCTTTCTGTGATATATAAGCTTGTGAACGTCACTGGAAAAAGAATCGTTGAGGGAAGTTGCCTTTTCGTTATTACTAAAGAATCAAATCCTCTATTTTATCTAACAACCAGATGCTTTTTGCCCACCTCTTCCATATGCAGTCATTGAGAGATTAAAAGACAAATTTTCTTTTCAAAGGTCAGTGCATACTGAATGCTCTCTGACTCAGAGATGGCCTGCTAGGTCATATAAGCAGCCTGGATAATATTCTGAAAGGAGCAGGTTTTTTTTTTTTTTCTTTGAAAACTTCACAACATTCCAGGACATAAAGCATGACTCATTCTTCACTTTGCAAATTTCAATTAGACGGTCCCTTGCTATCTAATGATGAGTTTTGCCCTTCCTGCTACGATTCATCCTTGCTGGTGCCTTGTATTCATGGAAGACCAATTATTCTGGATTAACAACCTTCTGTCAGTACAAGACCTGGTTATCTCAAAGCAACAAGTGAAAAATTCACTTTTGGGTGTTTTCCCAAATTCTGAAAATTTGGCACATTTAAAAGTAATGTAATTTCAAGTGAGAGTACACAGATCAACAACTCACTACAGCAACAAACTCTCTTATTGAGAATATGGAGTTGATTTCAGAAATGAAGATTTTGGCAGTAAGAGAAAGCTATTCATTTCAGGCTGACTACAATAAATTGGTTCAGAATGGGTATTTATTACTGTTGGGAATAGAAACTATTTTATATTTATTTTATGCAAGGCCTGGAAAAATGCTTGTCCCTTCCTGAAGCCACACAGCTGCAAATGAAAAAGGAAAAAAAAAAACTCACAAAGTTTAAAGCTGGC
>VXBJ01003784.1:659002-759832 GCA_013400055.1 Nycticryphes semicollaris | reverse complement strand
TTTTTTTTTTTTTTTTTTTTTATGAGGATTCTTGGCTGATTACAAGTAATGCTTTCTTTCCCATCCTCTTGCAGCCCACAATGCCATCCAGTATGAGACAGGCAGATGCAAGGAGAAAGGCCGAGTGCATGATGTGTCAATCACTCTGGCTGATACAGCAACTTTATGGGAACTCACTTCTCCCACTGTGGTTTCCATCACAGGTCTTTGGAAATGTGAAGGGAAGGTATTCACGCACTGTGCAGATGAGAGTATCAGGGAGAACTGTGGTTCTTGTTCACTGTGAGTTTTATGTGCATTTCTACTCTCAAGTAGATGTCTAACTACCCTTTAGCATATTATTCTAATGTAATTTCATTTTTCATCCATTAAAATGTTGACATAATACTGAAAGGATGAAGGATTCAGAAGACCATATAAGCCTTCTTTTCACTCAACAATTTCCTAAGTAAACTTTTCATCTCTTGCTCTTTTCATGATGAAGAAATAGACATTTATATTTTAGGGTCTAATCTCCCAGGAAAAGAAAGAAGTAGCAACAGTAAGAGACATCTAGGCAAATTGCAAAAAAGATTATCTAGATAATCTGATAGTCTAGAACAAAGAGAAAATGTAACTGTCATGCATTGCCACTTACAGCATACACAGAAATAGGATTACATTGGTTAGTTTTGAGTAACTGCAAACAGTTATAAGAAATGCTGTCCTGTGAGTCTTGTTGTTGTGAAGACAGAAAATATTGAGGTATCTATATTATGAGCTGAAATAATTTGTGGCAAATAATACTGAAAATTTTGCCTAGCAAATTCGGTGTACGTATGTACATAAAGGAATTCTATGTAGCAACTGCTGGAATGGGTAGAAAGTATATTGATTTTACAGTCCGAAAGAAGATTTATTGGAGCTTTCAGTATTACTTGTGGATCAGTTGTAACTAAAATATTTAGATCTGTTATTTTACAATGTTTAATATTTAATACAATGCATAAGTCACCAAAGATTTTTTACCATTTCAGCAGTGATGGAACATTACTTGAGATGATGAACTCTCTTCACAATTCTCATTGTGAAACAGGCATGAAGTAAATACTTCTGTACTCTTCCCGTTTTATATGAACTACTGAAGAGGAGGAAGCACTCTTGGTTTTTTTAAAAGAGAAACGTTGCTGCAGTTTTAACTAACACAACATTAATAATGTTGCTATGGTAATAGTTTAAGAATTGCATTTGCATTTATCTTACACATGCTAATTCGGAAGTCAGTAGGGATATCTCTAGGTTTATGAAGTTTTCTAAACATCAGACCTGGAGCTATAAGTTTGACACAATTAAACTACCAGCTGCCACATAATAACCATGGTCATCTTAATTTCTTCTGCCTTCTCTCTCCTCCATCTCTTTACAAATAATCAGATTTCATGGAAATTTTTATAAGGCTAATACACTTAGAATTATCACATAACAAATCCGTGATGTATCCATTATCCTGAATAACAGCTATTATAATTCAAGCAAAGTATCCCTGCTCTTCTCAAAGACAATTCTGCATTTAGACCAGAGGCCTTATATATAATGCATTAGAATTACATTCACTCTTTCCTTAGTCTGAAAAACAATGCTAAACCCATTAAAACAGTGTTTAAAATGAAATGGTGGAGTTCATTGATTTTGTTAACCCATCTGATTGCACATATAATTTCTTATTAATAAAAATTGCTAAAAATAAGTGGTAGTTCAAATTAGATGTATAGATCTCTAGGTTAAGATTAAAAGCTCATTACACAAAATGTTTCATAAGTTCTGAAAGAATTTGCCAAATATTCTGTACACTTTCAGAGAAAAAAATTCAAGATCACATTTGCAGCTGGTGGTACTGCTATTTACCTCTGTCAGGGAAAGGCACAAACCAAAATAGAAAAAAAATATTGTTATTTTATTTTTTCTAGTTGAAGGATGTTCTGGACATCAACAGCAGCTGCTTCAAGTATCTATTAGATGTCTTCTTTCCCTGTTCCCAGAAAGTCCTCTTATCCTGTTCTCAGAAAGTCCCCCAGAAGGGCAGAGAGAAAGAAAAGAAAAAGAAAGGGAAAGAAAAAACTCATGGGTTGAGATAAAGACAGTTTAACAGAACAATAACAGAAAAGGAAAATAACAATAACATAAACAGTTATAATGATACAAGTCACTCTCACCACTTGGTGAATTGGTACCAACCAGAGCAGTGCTCCAGCTGACTCCCAGTTATATATCAAGCATGATGTCTGTGGTATGGAATATTCCACTGGACATTCCCTTGTTCTCCCTGGGCTTCTTCCCAGCTTCTATGGGGAGCTGCAAAAAGTCCTTGAAAAGTATAAACATCACTTAGCAACAACTAAACCATCATGCATTGTTGACATTTTCTTTCACAGCAATCACCAGAAAGAAAATTAACTCTGTCCTGTCTGAAACAGAAACAACATGTATTTTAACTGAGGGTCCCTGCTGTCTTAATTCACATTAAATTTAGTTGACCATTAAAAATGCCTCACAAAATAAAGTATTGTCTAGTGTTACAAAATATGTCATTAACTGTAAGGTGTCTTTGTGTGATTAGTGCCTCTGCAGTTAGCACTAGAAGTCAACCAGGAATCTACCAGGGTTTCCTAGAAAGTAAACTGCTCCAACACTCAATTTTCTGCCTTTGAGTATTTCTAAAGATTGATTTTGAGTAACTGCTGCTTCCTAGATCTTGCTCAAGGTCAAGACTTTGATTGTTATGTCTGAGTATGACAAGAAAGTGATTGTTCTGTGAAGCTAAAAATGTGAGTATAAATTTCAAAGGTACCTAGGGGACTTACAGTTTTCCTTCACAGACCAGTTAATCCACAGTAAATGAGGGAAATAATTTATGGCACCACTTTCTTCCTGGGCAGCTACTAAATTACAGCACACAAGCACTTGCAGATTAAATTCACAAAGGTTAGCTTTAGCCTAGCAAGGTTAATCTCATGAGGGTCCTCTACTCTTACAGAAAGGAGGTAACTTTATCTAAAGAGGGACTCAGCATAGGATCCCTCAGCACAGTGAGGTTTTCAAGGCATGGAGTTAATGTGCAGAAATCCCTGCAGTGTAATTATGCTGCTCTAACTATTTCATGCAGGCAAGTATTTACAAGCCTATGCTGTATTTTCATCCAAAAATGTAAAGTCATATTTAAAACTATCTGTTGAAATTAAAATTGACCTATTTTTCACTGATTATGCCAGAGATTTTATATGGTTTTCTGTTGCGAACCTCTGACAGAAAATACTCAGCTTTCTCCTTTACTCCCTGGATATCACTGAATTATTTGTAAAAGGTAGTTGCTCCAGTTTTCACTCTTCAGTACTGTATCCCTTATTCTAGAAAGAATGTACTCCCTCCTACCATACCAAATTCAATCATTATTTTGTCTGAAATAAAACAAATAAGCAGATAAAAAGAAACATAGGTATCATCTTGTAAGAAAGAGACACAGTCAACTATCACATCTGCAAAACCACAGAAAACTTGCCACTTGGAAATGTACAGATGAATAAATGACTAGGGATAATTACATTGCCAGCAGCTGAATTTATCATGAACTTTGTCAGCTAAAATGTCATTCATGTGTCAAATGACATAGTCAATTAAATCAGCTATAAAATACACAGCAGCTGTTAAAATGCTTCATTTTTACCATTTTGGGTTAAGTACACTGTCAAATATCAACATTTCAAACCCATTAAGTCCATTACAAGGGCAGGTGCATTCTTTCACTAATTCTGCAAGGACAGTCTCTTTTAACTTTCTTTGAAAATGGCTATCCATCCAATTCTACAGTGCACAGTCAGTAGCATGATTAGTAAACACAGTATTTTTGAAACCTTTATGTATTCTGCTCTTTCTGGCAGCATAAATGGTTGCAGGTACATTTACAGATAATATAAATATAAATGGTGGCAAAACCACCATTCTTGTATCTGTTATTCTTAAAGGAAGCTTATCCTGAGAAACAGGCCCAGAACATCTAATATCCCAAGTAAGCCCAAGCTGGATGACAATTTTCACTTTGATAAACCATATAAAGAACAAGAGAGACTAAACTTTGTTACGTACCTTCTGTATTGAAAAGCTACAGCTATATGATCAGAGGTTGTAAATATCCGTGGACAATTGACATTGAGAGACACTTAACAAACACTTGACAGTGCACTGAAGCTGTTTTTCTAAGCTAGATAAAAGCAAAGGCATTCATAATTAAAGCAATCGTTGTCTTTAATTACCCTCCAGCTGCCTGTGTGCTAGATTTCCTAAGGGACAAGAACCTGGAGATGGATCATGTTGGCTAGGTACATTACTCAAAAGAATCCATGCCTTTGGACAAACTAAAGGATGTTCCAGCCTGGGCTAACTCAAGAAGAAAAATATCTAGGGACAACTTTTGCTTTTGCTGCAGCAATGTAAAGTACACGTCAATAAGAAATGGGGTTTCTCCATCCACTGTCAAGTCATGTGGTGATCTCTGCATCTAGTGCAGTGGTCACCTACTTAAGTAGAAAAACTTTCCCCAAACTGTCATTATTTTCAAAGTGCATCTAATCTTCTTCAGGTCAAGCACAAGAACATTACAGCTTGCTGCCATTTGAACTACAAATGGGCAGCAGAACTTCACTGAGAAAGGTTCCTTGTCTGGTGCTGGGGGATATTAACCCCCTTCCCTCCTGCCCCATCACTCTCCCACAAAGACCAGTGGAGCAAAGGCTAGTGGATGCCCTCTAATAGTGTTCTGCTAATGTCCCAAATTTGAGATGCATTCAGAGACTTAGAATGTCTAAGTCTAGAAGGATTATTATAACGTTATGCAGCTGATCTCCAGCTATCTCTTTCCCACACCCATTAACTGATTTGGTTACAGTTTAGCTTCTAGAAAGCCAGTTTTAATTGGAGGAAATCAAATGAGAAAGAAAATCTATCACTTATTCTGTTAATTGTTTTTCCACTCATTAATCAGTAGTAAATCTGTGTGTTTTCATATTGGATTTGTCTGGTTTTAGCTTTCAGACATTGGCTTTTTCCTTTCTTTTCTCTTATAGCTCACGAAGTGCCTTAATAACAGAAATTTTCTCTCTAGGACAGTGTGAAGCCACTGTCATTAACTTTCTTTAACATAAACTGTTGTGATTGAATTCTTTGTATCTCCCACAGGAAGGCATTTTCTCTAGCCTTTGAATACTTTTCTGCACCCTTTGTGATTTCTCAGTAATGTTTTTGTGTAGCATGAAACCCCGTTGCTACTCATTATGCTAGTGTTGGTCTTATCATGCCATAAGAAGAAGTGAAAATCACTTCCCTGTTGTTACTCAGTAATCTCAGTTATATTTCGTCTTTCAAACACATTTAAAAATGTTTTAAAAGCATCTCATACATAAAAGAATCTCATATGGCATAAGCATAATTTTGACTGTGGCTGAAAAAAATGCGCTGTGTGATTGACCTCTGTTTATCATGACAGGAATATTGCCCTGTACTGTTCATACTACTATTTATGATGCTACCACTCTTGCAGCTTTTACCTGCACTGTTTCCATGTAATGTGCTGAATGCACTTCAAATACAGTGTCGATTCCTGCAGAATACCTTTGGGTTGTGCTCCTCTGCCTCACTTTTAATGAATGTTTCTCAACAGCTGTCAGGTACACCTTTACTAATAATCTGATGTGCCCTCACAGTACTCAGCAGCACTAACATTTTAGTTGGTAGACTAATTATAAGCTTAATTTCTAAATAACATGAAGCACTCACAGCAGGCAAAATAATTTGTTTTGCAGTTTGTGTATTCAGGACTTCTCAGGTTTTTCTCTCCCCCCACTGACAACTCTCTGAGACATCTCTTTCTTCCTCTCTCTCTTCCACCTTTGGATTGGACTTGGCAGCAAAAATTCCCAAAGGTGCCAGGTTAACGATGCCACCAGCCTGGTAAAAGCCATCCCATCCCTGTCACATACGAGTGCTCTTCCATCCTCTTAGTCTGATTTATTTCATACCTAAAGACCTGAAGAAAAGAGTCCCTGCTTTCCATTAGTAAGCTAGTATTAATCACGCTTGCTTTATTGTTACACCAGTTTAAAGGAGCTGGGCCCTGTATCTTCCACATACCTGTGTTTTTCTCAGTCTCTGCTCCTAGGCTGTCCCCACCAGACTTCCATCCTCTTTGTGAGCTTCAAAGGCTGCTTCTCTTTCTCATTAAACAACTTTTCCTCAACTCCTGATTTTGTCTTTTGCACAGCTCTCTCATCATCTTCCTTCTTCCAATGTCTCCTGTTATGTCTTTGTATCGCTTGACTTCCCAATAGGCTAGACATAGCTGCTTCCTCCACCAGGATCTGCAATAGGTTTACACACTATCCCTGATATATTTACTGTTTCTCACAACTTTTCCCTCTCAAGTCTTTCATCTAGGGGGAAAAATAAAAAAAGTGCAATAAGTAATGCCCTACTGCCATCAATCTCTACTAATAAATGAGGATTTCCTTTTGTGGCGACTGAGGAGATGGGAGAGACCCCTTCAGATGGGACAAACCTGTAATCAGTGTAATCATTGACTAAACTATTATCACCAAGATCTAAGTCACTTCTTTAAATGCTCTTGCTTACTGATGTGAGATTAATTAGTTTATTGTAGCAATCTTTGCTTGGTTCAAAACCTGCTTCAGGATCTTCCTGTGAATGTCTGTAATCCTGAGAGAATTTACTGTTCCTTCAGAATCATAATTTTTTTGGATTATTTTCCTTAGTGTTGATGAAATATGATTGTTAAGACAACATTTAATTTCAAGTGAGTTCTTTTTGAGCTTACCCCAGCATACCATGAGCCTATTTAACTGAATTAATGAACGTTTCATTGAAACTTCTGTTGAGGGAAAAAAAAAAAAAAAAGATTACTTTTTTCTGTTTCTATTTTTTTTTAATCAGTCAGGTAAGAGAGTCCTGTTCTGGAGCAAATAAAGATTCATATTGCTAGGTAGGAGAAACTTCATTAGTTTTGGTTATTTGGATTTATAATGCATTTGAACTGATCTCCAGTTGCCTGTACTTCAGTCATTTGGGCACATGTACAAAAAATTAAATTAAAGCCAAAGTTGTCTTGTACAGCACAGCATAATTGAAAGCAGCAGTTATATCCACATATATTAGGTGCATAATATGGAACTTAGATTTAATTTTTTGTGCTTTCACTCAGAAGTTACAGTCCTGAAAACTCAGGCACCTGCCGCCAAACCTTAGATGTGTCTTTCCATGCCTTTTATCTCCACAGGTTTTACTTTGCTATCTGAGATTTTTTCCATGCGTTTCCCGAAGTATTTGATATTGACAGCAATGCCATTTTTATCTCTCTCAAATCTAAGGCCAGGAGTATTTTTCTGAGAAGTAAGTGACCATTTTTTCTTCTGCTGAAAAATGGAAATCAGCAAGAAGAGAATTTATGATGTGTTCTTTCTGAATCACAGTTTAGTGCTTAGCATATCAGTTAGTTTTCTATGAAGTATAGATTTGCCTTCAAACACTGAATTCTATTATCATGAACTGCAGTATTTATGATTAGCTCTAATATCTCTAGTTTTTGAAAAGTAAATACGCATGTACAATATAAAAGAAAATAATCTTCATCTGAAGCATTGCTTTAGCAGAATCAATATTTAGACAACTCTCTTCCACTGTTTAAACAAAGCAAATATTCTGATACTGCATTTGTGGTAGTATTGGACATAATATGTTCCAGACTTTTTAAGTCACTTAAGAAAACCAGGTTTCAAGTTAGTATTATACCACTAATAGAAACATATTCAAGCCCGCATCAACATTTTAATAAAAATCAGTGTGTAATACTTAAAACCAATTCACATTCAGCCATGGATCTAGAATAAAGATTGAAAACATTTTGAAAAGTTGACTCTTTTTTTTTGGCAAAGATTGTGGCTGAATGTGATGAAAGTAATTTTGTTTCCTTAAATCGAGATAGTAAGTCAGGTATCAGAACTATTTTATACCAATGAAAGAAATGGCTTTTGATTTTCTTTTTGCTTTGTCACATTTTTTAAGGCAATAGTTTTGTGACCAGAGAGTGTCTCTTCATTTCTGATCTGTAAATTACATTTTATGAATGCATTCTTGCCCTAAATTTCATACTGAACAAGATCATTCTATCATAATTATAAGATTACTGCATTAAAAAACCCCCAGAAGTTACTTTCAGAAACGGAAAGCCTCCATCCTTTGTACTGATTCTTCCTTTAAAAGAATTTACAAAACTCTTCATGGACTCACTTAATGTTCAAAGTAACTTCTAATAGCTTGAAAACATTTTAGTGTCCCTTAATTACAAAGTGCTTGCCAGACAGATTGTCCAATATGTGCTAGCAGAAATATTTTCTGGAATCCTGAAAGTGTTCTGACTGGGAAAAAGTGATTGTGTAACAAAAGATTCATCTTTCTAGAGCAAATGATAACTTATGTGCGAAGTGCTTTGCTGTCTTCAGCATATCATTAGTTGGACAATTAGCTAGAAGCAAAGTCCTCCTTCTGTGGCACTGATTTGTAGACAGAGCAGTTTGTCCACCTCATTTGCAGCCAATGACAACTTGCCAAATTTCAGGCCTTTTATTTTTAACATTCCTTTTCTTAATAGGATTCCTATGTTGTATTTCCAAAAACACTTAACCAGACAGAGTGTTATTATTGTTTCAGCTAAATAACATATGTTGGAAATATTATAATACTTTATGTTTCAAGACAGCAACTATCATAGGAAACCAATTTCTTATTCAAATTTTGTTTTCTCCACTGATAGCATAAGCACAGTTTCAAAATACACAGCTAAATATAGCTAGTTCCAAATGTGAACATAAAAAAACCCCAAAACCCTAATCCTCTGTGCTCCACCCAAGAGGAACTGAGTTACCATTAACACACAAGTTTTAGTTTTTTGGGGCTCTGTGGTGGCTCACTAGGTTGCATGAGAAAAGTCTTGATCAAGATCCATGCAACAGGCCTAGTTTCTGGTGAAAGTGTCACTAGATGTACCATTTTCCCATTAAATATGTCAGATTCGATGAACAATTGCACTGAAATAGAAAGGATACCATGGTATTTCTGGGGCTGTTGATTCTTGAGCAGTGTGCAGTCCTCGTTAATTTCAACTATATGGAGTGGTATTTCACGTGAGGTTGTAAAGTAATTTAGTACATTTTATCCAAATAGATACTTGTTTAAATTTTCCTATTTTTTGCACCTTTTGAAAAGTTTGTACTAATAAAAAGCTTCCAACTAAGCACACTGGTGGTTTCTGCTGGAGGAAGACACATTCCTAAAGTAACTGTAGTTAACAAGGAGGGAAGAGACTTTTCCCCAAATCACTGTTACCATCAATACTTTTTTGTTGGTTAAAAGTTGTATTGTGGCTTATCAGTTACCAGTGTTATTTTACCTTTTGCTTCACACAGAAAATGTTTTAATGTTTATCATATTTTAATTGCTACATAGGGACCACAACTCCCAGTAGCTATATTTTTTGTTAACTAATTTTTGTTGTGCCAGAGAGAATCTTCTTCAGTAGTTTCCACCCAGACTTCTAGCACAGGTGTAGAACCAGGTCATTTTATTTTATTTTTTAATAAGCTTAATAACATTATAATGAGATTCATGGACAGGACTTTCATATGTCCCATGGAAGCCAGACCATGATTCACTGCAAAACCTTACAAAGTTTGCAAACAATTTTCTGGAGCTCATTTGCTTTTTCCAGAAGACTGTTCTGTTCTTTACATCAAGAATTTGAAATTTTTCCAGTGTTTTATTTATCTTCGTGAAGAACTCATCTAAACGATAGTGTAGGCTCCTGAAGTTCATTCATCCCTTTTCCTAGTTCTGCTAAGAGTGATGTTAGTTCCAAAGTGCTACTGACTTCAGGGAGAGCAGAATTGGTGCAGTGTTAATAACTTTTTGGGAAAACAAAAATCTATGTTGGTGTTACTTCTTATCTTTCAACTCCTGCCACCACTAAATTATATATGAATTGCCACAAGTGGTATTCAATTATCAAAATGTTTCGAGAGTCCCAAACCAGGAAGAGTTTATGGGGAATCTAAATCCAAGTAAAGGATTAAAAAGAAAAAAACAAAAAATTACTGTCCATGCCTTTCCTGTCTATTAGCTCCTGCTTTCATTTTCCCCACACAATTCAATCAAAACTTATGGAAAAATTTTAATTCTTTAAGTATTGACCCTTAGTTTCTGCTCTTAATTTCAGTTGAGGTCGTATGTGGGAACTTTAAGAAAGTACTTTAACACTGTACTTGACTGGAAATGTCACAATGAACTGTGTTCTCAGCTGATTTATGACACAATGTTTCCAATAGCTCAATTAACCAGAACTTTCTTAAGATTCAGGTCCAAGCACTCTATGTCCTCGCACTGGCAAACTTTCATTAGGATTAGTCTTTCAAAGTAACATACCTGTGAGTGCCTCACTGCAAGATCAGGGTAGCCAGGAGTGCTACGGGGGATTTAAATTGCTGAAGAAATATGTTGCTATGCTAAATCGTACGCTAAATGATTCATCTCCAAGACACTATCCAAAGCTGTGACAAAGAAATAATTAACTCCAAAAGGAATTGATGCACCAGGAACTCAAGCATGTATTTGTGAGACTGTCATATATTAGTGAAACTCTTATGCAATCTGAGGGAATCGAATTCTAAATCTACTGGGAACCACTCCACTGATTAAAATATTTCACCACTTCAGTACTAAAGTCCTCCTTATTCCTAAAGGTCGTTTGATCAGGAATTTATGATGGGTCTCTCAGATTAAAATAATTACAACTGTATCAATCCTTTGCCTCAGTTCTTGCTCCTGTACAGTTATTTCTGCTTTTTTCTTTGTTAGCTTTTATCTTAATTTTCTACAAAGCTGTTTTGCAGAGCCAGAATTAGGTTAAACCCCATTAATGACTGTGTGTCAAGAGCAGTTAGCCAGTTGGAATGAGTTCAGCATTGGAATGCTCTGTATTTTGCAATTGTTAAGAGCTGGCATGCAAGAAATTATTCTACGTGGACGTGAGTTTCTCTTGGCAGCTTGCCTAGCTCCTCCAGCACCTCACAGCACAAAAACCCCCAGTCTCAGCTTGATACTCTCCATGGATGCTTCCTGTGCACGTTGAGGGCATGCATACTCTCTGCAGAATGTAGTATCCTAGCTAGATTTCAGCGAGAATGTTTAGAGGTAACAAAGAGTAGGGCTGCAGTTTTCTCCTCTTGCACACAGTGCTTCCTCTGACTCGGGAAACTGTGAGGTGTTGTCTAGAACCATGCAAACACACCAGGACCATCTGCTTAGTTCAGAGCAACAAGCAGATAGTAACTTAATACCATAGCACAGGACAGAGTGCTGTACAGACAAGCCTTTGATTATGATAACAGCTCTGCTGAGGACAGAAAATGTTGATTGCTAGATGCTTTGTGTGTTGATTCAATGTCTGAGGAGGGAGGGAGTGAAGAGAGGGAATTGGTATGCCAGGCCAGAGGTCTGGAGGGTGAACCACCCAGATCACAGTGGCGGGAGGACACTGGGCCCTGTGAGCCATATGATCTTTGTTATGCAGTACTGTGATTTCTGCAGAGGTGTGGAAGATCTCTGTTGCCAGCCCTAGTTTACCAACATCTGAGCATTTAAGTTTTGATATTATGGAATGGAAAATAATAGAATAGAATAGAATAGAATAGAATAGAATAGAATAGAATAGAATAGAATAGAATAGAATAGATTCAGTTGGAAATGAGCTACAGTGATCATCAAGTCCAACGGCAAGATTTATGGATTTGAACTCTCTTGGATCAGGAGGATGCTGAACTAAGATGTTCTTTCTCTTATGTGTGCACTCTCAGCACTAAGATGACTCAGTGTCCCTGCCCACAAAGCTTTAGGTGAAGTTGGCATGCATACTCTCTGCAGAATAGGTCTGCCCAGTCACACCCAGAGCTTCTAGATGCCAGTGAGATCCTGGCCCCTGTGGCACCCTGACACCTGGGCTGTTTTAAAGATAATATATAGACCTGCATTCATTACAGGGCTAATCTCATTATTCTTGAACACTTCAGAGCATAGAGAGCTTGGAGGCAGAGATGCTGGAGGATCTGCCTCACAAGAGCCAAGTGTCTCCTTCCACAGCCTTCAGCAGTTTGGGACATGTTCAAAAGCCCAGTATTTTGCAAGCTTTCAAGTTCAACTGGGAAAGTACCGCATAAGTGTAGAAACTTCCAGGATCAGGGAGCACTTGGACAGATGATAAACAGTTTAGGAATTAGGTAGCTTTTAGCCTCTTTCTATCTTCTGTGTGTTTGGTTTTGTTTTTCGTTTGTTTGTTTGTTTATTTTTTAATCTAGCCTTCATAACGTCCATCTCCAAACAATGGAGAGGAAGGAAAGAAATTGTATGAGTCATAATTACTGAGTTAATCTGCTCTTAAGGGTGCTGCAACTATGTCCTTTTCATTCTCTCTTTGATGTTTCACTAACTAATTATTGGAACATATGACAAAGTTTATTTGTTTTCGCATGAAGTTATTTAATTTGATTAGTATACAGCAGTAAATTATCCTTCAACATTTTCATTGCTGACAGAGGTCTGAACAAAGCTGGCTGGAACTTGTCCAGACACTACTGAAAGTGGGTGGATTTAGAGGCAATACCTTTCCCTGCAGCCCTTCAACCAAAATACTATGAAGTGAATATTGTTTGTCTGATGTGTAATGTTAAATAATCTGTTTTTTTCTTCCTACCTTTTCAAATATACTCTTAAGAACACCAGCATAACACAATCCACTAACTGGGAAAACAGGACTGTTTCTTGTTATCCTTTCATCAATGTATATATGAAAAAGATTAATGTTCATGCTTCAGCTGCTTTAGCCCCTCCCCCTTTTTTTTTCTTTTTAACACATATATGTAGGACTAATTAGACTACTGTTCTGATTTTTGTCCAACATATATTTACAAATATATCAGCCACTTTTTCTTTGGACTTTAAATTCCAAATAGGGAAAGATTTTTCCAAACTTCAGAAAATGCTTCATATTTCAAGACTTTTTACAGTTTGTGGTGAAAATAAGATGATCTGAACATTTCTAGAAACCACAAACTTGGAATTAGACAGTAGTAACGTGATACATAACTTTTATTAGTTAGGATTAGTGCATTAACTGTCTGGCTACTTTAATATTGGATCAGTTCTGCTTGAATTAAACATAAAAGAAATTTGAATTTGTCTTCTACATCTGTCTCATTTCAAAGAATAATCATTTATATGAAGTCGACCATCATTGTGGCTCAATTAATTTATCTGAGTTACATTTCCAAGGCCATCTGAGCTGAGTTAGAGTATCGCATGTTTGGTGGGGCTCAGAAGTTGTAATACAGCACTTGAAAGAGTCTCATGACCTTTTGGGGTGACAGCCAAAAGCCAGGTGGGAGATCTGTAACTTTAAATTGCTGCCTTGAAAAACAAAATGAAGGATGGGATGCCAATGGAGAATGTGGCTTTTTATTCCAGTCCTCTTTAGTGGCCTGAATCCTTCAGGGTTGACTCCTCTCAGTACCGCTGAGGAGTTTTCTCATGCTTTTCCCAGTCTCTCTCTGGAACAGAAAAAGCTTTCCCCATTACCAACAGATGTGTACAATATTTCATCCTTTACTGAGGGCAAGAGTATCAGCTTATCCAGTGCCTGGGGGCCTGGGGTGTGCATTCTGTTTGGGAACTTTGCAAATTATGCTTGAGATTTTTAATTTTTTTTTTAAAGATATTTCTGGTGCTCTGACATTAACTTGTCACATCCCCAGAACAGAAGTTCTTTTCTGTTATTCAGTTACTTTAAAATCACTCTTAATTCAAGTTAATTTAGTGTAAAATGCATCTTAAAATTACTGAGCTCACAATAGCTGAATAGATACACGTGCTACAAGTATTTATAAAATTCAGAGGTGATGAAATTAAAATTCTCACTCCTTTATCCACTTGAATCCCTAAAATCTTTTCTGATATCCATTTCATCAAAAATTCTTTCTCCAAGCCTTAAATCTCAGGTAAAGGTCTTCTCCAAAGCATGATGGCTTTTACTTAAAAAAAACACCCACCCAACAAAAAAAATCTCATTCTTGAAACCCATTCAGGTAAATTTAATCTTTCTCCATGAAAATTTTAAATTTGTTTCTTATTCACAAGGCAGTCTTATCATTCCTCTTAAAGAAAAGTCAGTTCATATCCTTATAGACGTTAATATTCTAAAACCAGATGTCATTTCCCATGTGTGACTGATCAACTAAAAGTGTTTTGTCACAGGAGGGATCAGTCCCCTTCTTTGATAACTCAAGATATGTCTTTCAGTGTGAAATGTTTTTTCTGCTGAATCTTATATTTTATACTAACCTGTACTTTAACGAAAATACTTAACACAGGAGTCTAAATGGATAGATGAATGTAGCTCATTAACGGATTTTAATTAAAACCAGGCATGATGGTAGGTAACCTCTTCAGAATGACAATAGATTTCAAATGATTAATGTGGAGAAGTTTCCTCTAAGGCTACTGTAAAAGGCCTTTAATCTCTTTGTGCCATTCCCTCTTTCCACTTACACTTACTAGCACTGGGCTTCTGAAAAGAACATCAGAAATTCTGCAAAGTCTTAAGTAAGAAATATGTGGAGTTTGGGAAGAATGGGTAAGAATGGTCTCTCCTTACAAGCGATGGTTTCATTGAAGAGTCCTGTATTGCTTTGTACTTCTCTATGTGGGGATTCTGCACTGAGTTTTAAGAGCTTGAAAATCTAAATCATAATGAAAGGAGAAATTAAACCTCACTGAGGATTCAATCAGCACAGGCATGACTTCAAACTGGAGGTGAATTTTCACTGTAATTGTGGAAACAGACACGAAATCGTGGAATCCTGCCCTGAAGTTATTACTTGGGAATTGGGACATTATTTTTGATCAAGAACTTGTTATAGAGGAGCCAGCTACCCCTCTGATTTTTTTCTGATTCGGAGGTAACCATATAAAAGAGCCAGTCTGATACTCCTTTTGTCCATAACTGTGAGAATTTATGGGTGGCTTCAGTATTCACCAGGATGAGACTCTCACACTCTGTAACTTGGTTGTATATAATTCAGTGGTGGGTATTTACTTGACCTAGTACTTGACGTCTTGATTGGTATTTTCTCTTTTGTCTTTTCTTCATTTCTTATGCATGACTAGCTGTAAAACCTGATTTTGTGTGTTGTTGATTGAGCTATTTTTTATGATGATCCTTTTCCCCACTGACTTGAAAGATGGTTGTAGTTAGATTGCTTTTGGTTCAGGATTCCCAAATGATGCCACGTACTTGAAAAATAAGCCTCCTGCAAATGATTTAATTTAAGTTACTAGAGTCAGAGATGAGAACACTGGGGAGAAGAAGGTTGTTGGTTAGACTGGTGCAGACTTCAGAGTGCTGGTGTCCAGAACGCATCTGTGTCCTGAAGAATCTCTGTGTCCTGATCACAGATAATTCTGGAAAGGGGCACCCAGAGTCCAATTTGCTCTTTTATATGTCGAAATAATAGATTATGGTTTTCAAATATATTTAAAGTAACTGATGCATACCATGTGTCAAAAATCAATTTAGTTGTTCTTGATGCTAGGAGAGGCTAGATGTTAAAATGCTTTAGCAATTAACATGAAATGGTGCAATTTGAGTCTGTTTTTAAATCAATACCCACAGGTACTTCTATGTTTGGTGATTCTATAAAAGTGCTTCAATGATTATTTCATATTTTATTGGTTTTACTTCCTTGGGCAGGGGGAAACATCTTGAGATTTTGTACCTTTCATCCTCTCTACTTTTGTTTCATTAGAGACTGAATTTTCTACAGGAAAAATGATAAAAATTCTGTATTCAGTTTGGATATGTTTTGTCCCTTTGCCTAACCTAACTTGGTACAACTGTCTGAATTATTTTTCTGTATGGTATTCACTTCTTTGTTATTAAATACTGCATATTTCATTCTACTATATTTTTTTTCCACTTGAATTTGTGAGAAGACGGAATCCTGGAAATATTTAAGGCTGACTATGACTTGTGCTGGAATAGTCACCTGAAAAAGGGGAAATTGCATTCAATGGAAGAGGTTCTTTCTCTTATCAGTAAAGCTTGGCTGAATTGAGACCTGGTGGTCGAACTAAAGGGCAAGAAGGAAATGCACAGGCAGCAGAAGCAGGGGCAGGTATACAGGGAAGAGCACGGGCATGCTGCCTGGTTGTGTAGGGATGGAGTCAGGAAGGCTAAGGTCAGCTGGAGCTGAACTTGGCAAGGGACACAAAAAATAATAATAAGGGCTCCTACAGGTATGTCAGCCACAAAAAGGAAAGTCAAAGACCTCTGATAAGCAAAACTGGCAAACTGGTAATAACTAATGAGGAGAAACTTGAGGTACTCAGCAACCTTTTTCCCCCAGTCTTCACTGGCATTCTCTCCCCCAACACCTCACAAGATGGACTCCACAGCAGGGGCTGAGGGAGAAAATTCCCTCCCACTGTAAGAGAAGATCAGGCTCTTGACCTCCTGAGGAACCTGAACATACAGAAGTCCATGGGACCTGATGAGATGCATCCCAGAGTTCAGAGTTCAGGCTGATATAATTGTCAAACCCCTCTCCATGGTATTTGAAAAGCCATGGCAGTCAGGGTGAATTCCCTGGTAACTGGAAAAAGGGAAACATTGCACACATTTTTAAAAAGGTAAAAAGGAGGATCCTGAGAACTAGCGACTTGTCATCTTCACCTCTATGATTGGGAAGATCACAGAACAGATCCTCCTAGAAACTATGATAAAGCACATGGAGTTCAGGGAGATGATTTGATACCAAGGGCGAGTCCTACTTAACCAACCTAGTGACCTTCTATGGTGGAGTGACCACATCAGAGGACAGGGGCGGAGCTGTGGATGTCATCTATCTGGACTTCTGTAAAGTCTTTGACACAGCCCCCCACAACATCCTTCTCTCTAAATTGGAGACATATGGATTTGGTGGGTGGACAAGAAATTGGTTGGATAATTGCTTCCAGAAGGTAGAGGTCATTGGTTCAATGTCCAGATGGAGATCGGTGATAATGTGGTACACCTGCAGCAAATTTGCAGATGACATCAAACTGAGTGGTGTGGTTGACATGCCTGAGGGATGGGATGCCATCCAGAGTGACCTGGACAAGCTCAAGAATTTGGCCGGTGTGAATCTCATGAGATTAAACAAGGCCAAGTGCAGTGCACGTGAGTTAGAGTAACCCCCATTATGAATACAGGCCGGGGGATGAGGTGTGTGAGAGCAGGCCTTCTGAGAGGTGAGAAGGACTTGGAGGTACTGGTGGATTAAAAGATCAACATGAGCTGATAATGTGCACTTGCAGTGCAGAAGGANTTAGACTAAATAGAAGGAAGAAGTTTTTTGCAATGAGAGTTGCAAAACACGGGTCCAGGTTGCTCAGAGAGGTGGTAGATGCCCACCCCTGGAAACATTCAAGGTCAGGTTGGACTGGGCTCTGAGCAACCTGATCTAGTTGAAGATGTTCCTGTTGATTGCAGGGTGGTTGGACCAAATGATTTTTAAAGATCCATTCCAACCCAAATGATTCTGTGATTCTATTCTGTAATTCTATGATTATTGATGAAGACACACCCTACTGGGGCTATGGAATCATAGAATCTTTTAGCTTGCAGAACAACTGGACCAATTGTTGGACTTTTTGAGCTACCTAGATGTGATCTGAGCTACTCAAACATTATGTTGTATCCTCGTGAAAACCACATGAATAAGGCTTTGCAATTTGTTCTCTTCCCAAGATAGAGAAACCCTGTCCCAGCCTCACTCAGGGACAAAGCCGGCCAGCTTCCCAGTGCCATGCTTAGGCCTCACAGCCCTCGCTTGTCCAGGATGCTTTCAGCAAGGTGGGATCTGCATTAACTACGGTTGGAAGTAGTTTTCCCAGCTCCTGAAACTTTTTTACTTTCAGCTGTGGAGGGAAGGGATTTTTCTTGCTCTGACGCTACGAAATTGTTTCATACTTTACCTTATTTACTTACTGGCATAATGATTTTCTTCTTCAAAAATATCTATATTTCTTGAAACCTTTTAATTATTTTACATTATAGTGATCTTTTTCTAAATTTGCCTAATTCTTTTCTACCCTGTTATTGGTCATTTTGTAAACAGATACGTAAAATATCATAATTTAGTTGATGCATACATAAAGTTTCCATTTTTAAACTTTTCTCTGTCTTGATTTGTTGGTAGAGGACTAATTCAGTATGCAGCCATGAAACACGTGGAGCCAGGATTTTTTTTTGCTCTTAAAAATAAGGACTTTTGATATAGTTTCTGGAGCTAGGAAACTGCTTAATTTTCTTCATCACTGCTCTTTACGTCACACATCATAACCATAATCTGTTTATCTAAGAGCTAATTAGGTTTTCATTAGCAGCTCCAGTGTATCGCTTTATCATCAGCAATGTATGCATTCAACACATAAAAGAGTCTTCTATATAAAACACTTTAGCAATATTGTGTATTACCAAGTTATGCCATTATTATGTTAAACTTTGTATGCTAAGACAAACCGAAACTTTGAGGAAGAAAACTGCGTACTTTCTCTAGAAGTTTCTATGTAACTTTCTCTGTACTTGGAAACTGATTTTGGGAACTCCTTGCTGGATTTATCTCTGTGTGTTTGTGTGTATACAGAACAATGTACACACACACACACAGAGCTACAAATTCAGATCACATTTTTTTACCACTATTAACTTAAAGCCATAAAGCACAGGAAATTAGAAAATTACAAGACAATATTTTGTTGAATTTGTAAATGGACCTGGAGAACAGTGAAACTGCGACTTGTTCAACACACCTTTTGCACCACAAACACAAAACCTTGCTTTGGATGCATCCTTGGAGCTAGGTAAACCTGTAATGCCAGGAGCTGACCAGAGAGATGGTTATTCCATTGTAGGGAGGAGATGTAGAGTCAGAACAAAAGAAGCAAGAAGGAGAGTAAAAGGAGGATTCTGAATTTTCAGGCAGAATTTGAGTTCTCTTGGGAGTAGAGCCACAAAACTACTGTTTGAGGGTAAACTTCCTCAAGTGTTTTGTCATTTGTCAGAAAAAGACGTATTGAAGATGTAGGTAGTTTCAGGTGAAGGAAATGTCACTACAGATTAAAGCCTTCAGCAGAGATGTCATTAAATATGTAGTGCAAGCAGGCAACTGTAGCAAAATAAAAACCCCACCTTGCTGATACTTTTAAATGAAGGGGGAATATAAAAAAAAAAAAGTTGAAAGATCAGAAAGTATTCTAAAAATTTTACAAGAAAGACAAACTGGAGGGCAACCTCTAGAAAAAAGAAAGGATTTGGGTTGGTGAAGGGACTTCTTTTCTGCCACTCAACTGCATGCAGATGAAGACAGACTGTACTCCTGACGATACACCTTCAAAAAAAGCTGCAGAAGTTCAAATGACTACTTGTCTAATACGCTGAAAGGAAAAGACAAAATGGCCAGTAGTAATCATACATTCATAACAGCACTGATAAGGCTATCTAAGCATTTTATTCTCATGAAATCCCTAGAAGGGAGCTAATATTTTCTTAAGGGCAAGAAATTAAGTGGGAAAATAGCCTTCTTGGCAGATGGTTGTATGGCAAAGAACTGACCTGGGGTTATGATGAAACCTCTAAAGGATCCTGTTTGACGAAACTGTCCATATATGCGTGTGTTGTATACTACTAAAAGAACATATACGTATCTCACAATTAATGTGGAGTTGTATTATAACGTTTCTCAATGACAAAATCAAATATACTGCTAATGCACTAACAGCTAAAGTAGAATAAAAAAAAATGCATGAAAAGGTAGGAACTAAACGTGATTCAGCTGCCTGGCTCTAAAGAATCAGGCTTAAAGGACTGATAGTCACATTTTCTGGATTTCACTTCTAGTAAATCATTCTGCTTACTGCTGTGGCTTCTTCTGCTGCCAGGTTGTAGGTTTCTTAGTGGTGTTTGAAGAGTGCAAATAACTACACAGGATGTTTAGTTTTGGTAGAAATAGACAGCTTTATTAAAGAAAAGCAAATCAGAAGAAAACGTTATTATATAAAAAGAAGGAACATGTAATAAAGGAGTACAAAGAAGAAAAATGAAACTTTAAAACTAAATAAAATGCTAAAAGTTAATATAGGCTGGTTTAATAAAATGAAAGAAGTTGCAAAAATTATACAATTAAGTCTTTGCCCTGAATTCAGTTCAGCTATGATTGCCAGTTTAAAAAGAGAGAAACCAAAAAAAAAATAGAAGTATTAACATGAGTCAAGGTTCTTACACACATTATTCTGTTTATGGAGAGTTTGTGAATATCAATCTGTTATTCCATAATTAAACAGTTCTGTCTTTTTAATGCTCTATTACATTTCATTATTATTTAATTTTGTTACCTCTTTTGGACTAAGTTATTTTTCCTCCAGTGATCAGTAAAAATATGTCCGCATTATTCATTGATTTTATTATTATTATTTTTTTTTAATTCTTTGTTTAACTCTTATTTGCACATAAAAATCCCAAAAGCTTATGTTTGGGCTGCAGCAATGAACTTTAAATCCTAGTTTTGCAAAGTTGTGACCCTACCAACTCTAATCACATTTTTAAATGCTTATAAAATCTAGTACTTCTCCAGAGTAATTTGTTAGGATTTCTTCACCTTACAATCATCTTTCTGTTATTCTCATGCCAGTTCACCAAAAGCTGTGATTACTTGCAGAGAGGAAGAAATGTTATTTGGTTAACTTGGTGATTTTATTATTTTGAAAGACTATTCTGGAAATTTCACTTTCTGCTTATTATGGATGTTGTTTTCACTGCATCACCATCACTACAGTCATGCCATATAAAGTACTCTTTTTAGGCTGGATACACAAAATTAGAGGTTTAGAAGAGGGCAGGTTCTTTTTATAACTGTGACTGGTAACCAAGGTCTTTGCTAGAGGCAATTCACTCTGTGGTGATGGAATTTAGTGCCAAAATTGTGTCTTGTTTTCCAACGTGCTGCCAGTAAGCTTCTTCACACCATTGTCCATGCTGTCTTTGTTCAGCTCGCCAGGAAAGTCTCCCTTCTCACCCCACTCACTCAAGGAGTGGAAGGATCTCCCCTTTCTCTCCATATTAATTTGCCAGCATTATACAAATGTTATTACAGTTCTGCTTCCTGACTTACATACAAAACGAAAATAGAAAAAAAAAATAAAAATAGAAAGCCTGTAGAACGAATTGTTTGAACTATAAAGAAAGAGGAGCTGTGTGATGCACGTAGGTTCATATCACAGAATTTTCTGTTATCTCTGTCCCTTTACAAGAGTTTAAACAAATTGATAACACTAGTACCACATGTAAATAATTTATCATGATTGTCCATTGATGAAGTTTCTGTAATAACCAAATTTGCAGGAGTCTTGATTTTGTAATTTACAAGTTACCATGTGCTGTATTCTTCTGAATGCAAGAAACCAAAGATGGTAAAAATGCAAATATGTATTAAAAGTAGCCCTACTGTAAATGAATACCTCAAGGACCATCTGCCAGGAGAAGAGCTGACATAAAACACGACGACTGATTATTGTATTTTTTCCACTGCTACTTTAGGCTTGAGACTAGTGCTATGTTACATTCAGTGTGTTTCAGAGCTGTGAGATTAGGTAGCTCCTACTCACATCCATGTTATCTGAAGTCCTCCAAGTTCCATCTTGATGATTCCTCTTGATAACACACATCACCTCTGTGGTGGTATAAGTGTTCTCTGAAAGTATTAGGTTTTTCCTGATGGATAATTCTTGCAGGTGCACCGTGTTTCTCGGGCTCCACGTCATAACCTGTCACTTTTTGGTGCTAATTGTTGGCCACAACTATAGTGCTTAATTACAGTCTATGCTGCTACCAGTGAAAAACTGAGAACAGTAGAGACTAGATTAGCTGGTAGCTGTTTTGGCCATCTGATAAATGTGTAGCTGAATTAATGTACTCCAACAAAACGGAATAAGTAAACAAATAGCCTAACAAAACTCATCAACTATAATCACGATCTTACAATGGGAACTATAGGCAGCTTATATTATCTCTTATATTATAACTATGAGGACAGACTGGACCACATCCAGTCCTCATTTTTAAATCTTTCAACTGAAGGATAGAAAGGCAAATACCACAACTCTGAATTACTCTGACTTGGAAGAAGGTTCCAGACCAGAAGCATCCAATAACATGAGTGAAAATGCTATAAAGCCAGGTTAAGCCTGTCATTCTATTAATAGTTATCTATGCTTGCATTAACATCCAAGAAAAGAAATCCATTTGTAGAGACTTCATCCAAGCAAACATTGTCCTCCAAAGACAGAAAGATAACACAAGTCCTCACCTAAAATCTTTGAAGTAAATTCAGATGGCTGTGTTTTGAAACATAAATGATCCTGTCACAGATCTTTGAAAATACCTCAGAAAGGTCAAAACATGATTCTTTGGCTTTTAGTAAATAATATGGGAATTTTGGTTGTGTGGGAAATTTTAAAAAGTCGATTTTCTTTGAATCTTCAAACTTCTATTTTCAAAATAATGCTCCACAGAAATGAGCTTCAGTTTTCACACGAGTCCTTAACTTTTCTAAAATACTGGCATGAAAACTAGTGGAAGAAAAAATAAGTTATTGTTCTCTAATGTCTCCCTGGAAATAATATTTTGTATCCCCATTCTGCCCATTAACTTGCACTGTACTAGCCTCTGTAGTAATGCATAGTCCCTGTTAAATTTTTTTTTCAGTCTAGAAAAAGAAGTACCTTATTGCACATTTTAGTGTTGGGCATGATGTCGTGTTAAAATACCTCTCTTTGGTTATCAGGCAGATTGTTGGGCTGCATCATCTAATTCTTTATAGAAAGTGCACTAGATGTTTTCTGCAAAATGAAGGCACCTTTACAAAATTGAAAGCATGGGGCTATTGTGTACACTTACAGTTTGACTTGCAAGGGAATGATAAACAAACAAAAGCTGACATTACATGGCTATTATAAAAAGAGCTTGTTCAGATAATCACAGTTGCCTTGAAAGATGTACGCCCCCATTAGTTACAATAATTTGTACGGGAAGATGGTAGGGGCTGAATCCTTTGCAGGATTTTTATTCAGCACACATAAATTGCACTTTGGCGTCATTGTATGCCGCTTAATTATAAAAGCCTGTTCTTGCCTTTCCCCATGAAAGGTTCCTGTGTATCTCCATCAAGCTTCTGTGTCTGGGTCCTGCTGAACTTCTTTTTCACTGCTCTTCTCTTGTTGCTTTGTCCAAAGCTTCTCCCCCTCCTCACTTTTCTCCCATTGCCATCAAGAAAAAGATTTTCCCATCTCCAATGAGGTCCTTAGTGCAGTGATTATTGATCACAACTGGAGTGTTAAATTTAACTTATCACCTTTGCGGAGGTGTTCTGATCAACAGATGTTTAGGTGCCTTGTCAGAAAAGCAGTATTTATTTACATGTGTGATAATTTCAGCTGTAGCAACTTCACAGCGTTCATGAGAATTTCTAAGTTTTGCATGTGTTCTTCAAGTCTTCCCTAAATCCATATGACTTCAGTAGGGATGTTTGCCTCTTCAAAACTAAGCTCATGCCTAGACATATTTCCAGTTTAGGGCCTTAGTTAAGATACAACAACAGAATGCAATAAATAAACGGAGCAAGGATGAGGAGTTTTAATCATTTATTGATTGTATGAAACTTAGGCTATTTTTCATTGCAATTCTGTGTACATAAAGCTTGTGTTTAGCAAAGAAAGATACTCCTGACAGAGAAATCATTCATTGTTAACTAAACAGTAGTTGCAAAATATTTCTTAATATGTGTGCTTTTCCAAGAGTCATTATTCTGGGTTTATTGTGTTTTGGTTTATTTTTTTTTTAAATGTCATATTTATTTAATTACATTAAATTCAAATTAATTTCATAAGCATGAAAACATCTCATACTTTGGCTTCCAAAAATAATATTACCTAAATATAATTAGAAATTATTGATATTCCGAAGTGACTACTTGTATGGTTTACTTGAAGATTGAACATCTTTTAAGCTCAGCAGTATATTTTGTACAATATCATTATCCACATTAAGTTTTGATATTTAACATCTCAGTTGCTCTCTATAGGCACCTCTGAAATGAACAGTTTGTTTCATGTTACCAAGGAAACAGACCTTTGCAAATATGTACGGCCACTTTGATGTCATTGTAAACCACTAAAGTGGAAATCTTTAACGTTTGTCAACCTCTTGAGAGTAAGCGGTTTGCTCTAATCAAAATGAATATAAAATTATTCTGAGCATGTAGAAATGCAGTATGCTTGGAGCAAGCATGCTCACTAGTAACTGCACATCTTTTTCTCACAATGATTCAGGACCAAAAATAAATCTGATCAAACTTTATTGAAAGATACACAGGTATCTAACCCTACATATTCCTCAGCTTTTTTGTTCCTGAAAATTTTAAATTGCACGTGTATAAAAAGGTAAAAACTGTTTATTTTTCAGTTCAGCTGCATATTATGAATTGCTCTAGGAGGCAAAATATGTTTATTTTTTAAACTCATTGAGAGTAAAATGGTTGAAACATAAAGATGGGCTACCCCCCACCCCTCTAATAACTACTGCGGTTCAAGGCTACTCTGTGGATCTGGAGAACAAGTTAAGTCCCTTTGTAAGAAAAGGCCTCACAGGCATTTGTGCTTAGGGGATGAAATGATTGAGTAAATCACAGAAATATTAGCAAAGATCTACAGGGAAAAAGAAAATAAATCTCATTTGAAATATAAAGCCTTGTCACTGTGAATATGGAAGGTCAATTTCCGCTTATCGTTTCCACAAAAGTTCTATACAATAATAATAAAATCCTAGACTAAGACATCGAGCTGTTTAATGATTTTAAAAATAATTCTCTGGCTGCAGTAACTGGAAGGGGGTACTGATACATCCAGGTTAAGGCAGCATTTTGTGGAAAATGTGGACTGTAGAAATGAAAAAAAAAGGTTTGAAAAATTAGCATCATAATGACAATCTGATCAAGCACCAGAATCTTTCTGGCTGATCATGCTGCTCTCAGTGGAAACAGCTGGATTCATCATGAGGGGGAAGAGACAAGCAAAGTTGAAAAGTACTTTCAGGGAATGAGGAAGGGAGGAAAAAGGAAAGTGAGAGAAAGAAAATGGAAGCAAGTTGCAAGGAAGAGCAGTAGAAGCAATGACAGTAGCTGAGGCTTTAGAAGACATAACCTAGAACCATCAGCTATAGAAAGCTGGGTGACAGGAGGTGCATCCACAAGTGAGATGCACAGAAGAATAAAGCAGCATTAGAGAGGAAATAAATATAAGATACTAAGAACTTAGAGGAGTGGAGGAGTGGAGTGCCTTTGCTTACCAAGACAATATGGCTGACTGTATATGATGGGTTTTGTCTTTTGTCACCTGCTCTCCCTACTTTCCAGCCTTCTTGTTCTCCCTACTTTCCAGCCTTCTTTTTTTTTTTTTTTTTTTGTTGTTGTTGAAGGTAATGTAAAGATAAACACTTATCTCTTTGTTAAGTACATTCTGCTAAAGCAACATCTGAATACCTGAATATGTTTGTGTAGCTCGTAATGCAATTAGCTAGCTATGTGGTTTTGGTTAAGTAATAGGTTTACATCACTACAATACCATCAGCAGTATTAGGGTCATTGTGTGCGTTACTGTCACAGTCTGACCTTATAGCTATGCTAATGTTTGTATCAATAGTGCTTAACTACTTAATGAAAAAACATACTATTAAAAATACTTATTGTATCATTTGCATATATTCAAAAAGCACTGGAGTGTTAATCAGATGCCCTCTTATGTTAAAGATAAATCATTACATATATGTTTCCCTTATACTCTTAGATCTGCTATAGCCTCCTGACAAGTCCAAGTAAATGACTTGTTATTTTCTAATTGACATCTTTTTGTCAACTGGAGTAACCATTATTGTCTAGAGACATAATATAAACAACACAGCCATGGCTGTTGTTGTTTTTGCGCTGGTTGTGCTCTACAAAATAGGTCTATAAATTTCATTTTAGCTGTATACAAATACACGCATATGAAGGATTTCTATGAGACAGAGGAAAATTACCACTCTATTTGGCTGTGATAAAATGGCATTTAAAATTCCATGTATATGATCGCTTCAGTTCAAGAGGCATAGAAAGCCTATGTTACTATATATTGGAAGATTTCAGTTTGGTTAGTCAATAAAAGCAGTGCTCCAAAGACATATATTTATTATTTATAGAAAAATTGAGAGTGAGAGATAAACCACAGAGAAGGTGAAGAAATACATATTCTTTAGGGCAATAGTGATATAAAGCCAGGAAGATGGATGTGGATTAAAAAAATATCTTAGGCTGTAAAGTAAAAGAATATTCCAAATATCAAAGGAAAAAAAGTTCTAAAATAGCCTTCCTACAGGCACAGTGGGAGCCAATAGCTGATGAATTTTACAGTATAGCTTGGTAAGTTTCTTAACCGGATTGTCTACAATTGCAAGGGATGCTCTTTGATCTTTGAAATCACTTTCAGCCTTTTATTCCTATTTAATATAAGAATCTGATTGGAAGGTGAGCCAGAAAATCAATGGGTGATTAATAACAACCATACAACAACTGCAGGCTTTATAAATACATGCACCCAAAAAGACTGCAATATCTGCTGCCCGTGCATCAGGTAGACATACACTGATCTGTGTGCATAAAAATATACATTCCATCTTGTAAATGCACACAAACACCATGAGATTGGTACTGAATTTTAAATACATAAATATTGGCTGGGGATTAACACAACTTTAGCTGTTTAAAAATTAGGTGTCTGGTCTGAGTCTTGGCTCCCTCTGGGCTCAGTGCGGACAGCCCCGGCAGTTTATTCATATTACACCTATTTTAGGGTGAGGTGAATCCTTTTCTTTTTATCCTAACCACAGCCTTAGCTGGCTGGCTTAAATTAAACATGTAATTTTAATTACTGTCATAAATCAGTAATTTCCCCCAGGAAACTGTAAAAGGAACTTTTGAAAATCCCACGCCACATCTCGTGGCAGTAGTTTATTTTTAGTAAAGGTTACTCAGCTAGGTGGTGAGTTAATATCCACAGTGAGACACAGCAAACGACAGCCCAGACAGCTCCATGATGAATTAAAGATTTCAGCTGCGTGGGATAGTGAGGGGCCTGATTTACAACTCTGTACTACCTGGTGCAGGCAGCATGTTGGCAGCATCCACAGATCAGCTGAAAACTTTCTGCTAATAATGATGCAGCCCAGCATAAATCCCTAAGTAGCTTCCCACAAGCCAGCAGCCAGTTGCCCACCTACTCTAATGAGTAGAGTCCGCTGTAGCATGAAGCGTATCACGTGCATCTGTGCTAATGAGGAATTGTTGGAAGAACTTGATCCTGTAGGAATGACAACTCCATGCGAGCCACGTAGCCAAAGTTCATGTTTCCCCCTGATTCTGGGGGAAGGAGGACACAGTGTTAGAATCAGTTCTTACAGCTCTGCTGCTATTTCTGACAATATAAATGCCTCCAGCCAGAGATGATACATGTGAACCAGGCTCTGGTACACAGTGGTTCATAATGATGTATAAAGGCACCTCTCCCCTTGGCTGACTAATACAAACAGTCAGCATATTCTATAGGGGGAGTACTGGTGATAATAAAGAGAAGACAACACTTGGCATGACTGTTTGCAGAGGAATTCCTGCCATATCATGTGTCAGTCACCAGCCGGTACTTTTTGCTAAATATAAATTGCAGACAGTGTTCAGCTTGCAGCTTGCATGGAGTATAGGTAAAGATGGTAGAACATCTATCAGTCAGACCCTTTCAAAACTGTGCTCTGTAATAAAATAAAAATAAACAAGATATTCTGACTTCTATGTACAATATAAATATAGGCATGCCATGAACTTGTGTAGGTAAACTACCTCTCAAAATGACCCCCATCCTGCATTCCTCAGTGTTTTCTGGATTTTGATCTTGCTTTGCACTGCAATGCAGAGCAAACTCCCTTTTTGGGTAGGAAGCCTGTGACACATTCTGTCCCTTGTTTTAGCTGCTTTGTGACAGTTTGCAAAAGAATTATAAAACTTTTGCTAGTTAGGGGCAGATTCCCTCGCCATACTGAAATCCCTAATTAGTATAAAGCTGACACTATTGTCTGTTTTTCCCTCGTCTTGTTTTTTTCTCTTCCTATAAAAGGTTTGGGCAGGGAATTTCAAACAAATTGGAGTTCCTGAGATCTCTTTTTGGCATCAGGTCTCCCAGCAGCTACCACTGCCAATAGCACATCAGTCACTGTTTATAATGCCCTCTCTGAAGCTTGCACTGGTGGTTTCCAATATGCAGTTGTGGATGCTGCACAGGAGTGTTGTAGACCCTTTGGGGGTTCTCTGTTCCTTAGACAGCCCATTTTATGGCTTCTCACATGCAGGTTACTGATCCTCTTTTCCCATTCCTGGAGAGGAAAGGCAGAAACTCTTGTTTCTAGGGAGAAACTACAGGGTGCTGTGACTTCTGGGCAGCAACACATAAGCATAAATACTTTCCACTGTAATAAGGAAAATTGGATTTAGGCTCTTTGCTTTCTAAATTCACATTTTGCGCTCCTCTGTACAGGATTATAGAGAAGAGGTAAAAACATGAGGTCACTGAAGTGAAGTAATGCTGGCTGTTACTTCCTTGTTTGTGTTCTAAACTGCAGATCTGAGCAATCAATTCATGCTGAAGTGGAACATCATGTTCCAAGTGCTAAAATGAAAACAATCCAAACCTACCTCATCTTAGAACAACAAACTGTAATCTAAAAGTGAGTGGATCATCGTCTGTTAGTTGTAATTCAGTCCCAGCTCTGCCACACCTGCAACAGCGAAGAAGTTCCAGAAATCACTAGTATTTCTTAACAGCCAACACAAGTCTGAGCATTTTAACTTTGGAGAACAATGGCAGGTGCTGAGGGACTTGAAAATTTAATAGCTCCAATATTCTCTAGCTAATAGTGTACTTTGTTTCTAATATTTTTGGGGTGCGAAATACTTCTAACAGATAAGCTGTTCCAACAAAAAATATTTTCTAGCTGGAAAACACAAAACAGAGAATCTCAGTAACACACCAGCAGGATACCATGCCAGCACTTTTGATTTTTTCATTAAAAAAAGAACAAAAATAAGGAAAAACCAAGAGAACAGGAAAATTCCACTGGAATTATGAGTTCATACACATTATATTAACCTGACACACTTTGTGCTAAAAGATCAGTGTACAGAATGTCATGCAGAAAGAACCATGACAGGAATGGAGTAACAGAAAGAGGATAAGTTTATTGAAGCAGCAGTAGTACTAGTAAATTTGAGTTAAAAAGTAGTAACTTTTGCATGAAGGATTTTTTTCCAACAAGATTTTCTGATCTAAACTTCACCCCATGGAAGCCTCTTCACATTAAATAATATCAAAGAGGAAATTTAATGTAGTTAGTTACAAATGATCCCTTTAAGCTACTGGTATGATGTGAACTAAAAAAGGACTAATGTAAACAGAGCAATCCAGTGAGATACTTCTAGTATAAACAGAGAAGTTTAAATGACATAAAAATGGATATAAACTGGCCAGGAATAAAGCTAAGCCAGAAATCTCCAGAAGGTCTTAAAAAGATTAGACAGCTTCATAATTTTCTTATGGGAGTTATAGAAAAGAATAAGGATGAAAAAGAAACAAGCCAACAAGAAGACTGGCTTTAAGCTTATAAAGCATAAATTAATGAAACTACAAACCATCATTCTGGAACAACAAATTGCTTGATCCAAGGATTAAGGAGGCCCCTTCCATTCATATATTTGTATTTTGAGGAAGTTGGAAATTATATCCTTATATGTCAAAGAAGACGGTGTCTTTATTCAACACTATGTGCAGTGTACCCAGAATATAATATAAATATTTTAAGGTATGCCAGCTGAGGATGAAACAAAGACAATTCACATGCCTTTTTACCCAGCATGAGATAATAGAAGCCTTGGATGAAAGTGCAACATCTATTTTTGAAACGATTCTTAGGACATGGTCTATTTCTGCTATAATATATGAAACAACAGATTTCTACAACAAAGAATGGATCTGTTCAGCCAGAAGCTTTCACATTTCAGAAGAACTCTCTTCAACCTTTGCAGGTAAACTTAGACTTGTGACACTTGTGATGTTGTACTGGATGCAACAAACAGTAGAGAAATGAGGGATTGAGCCTATGAACAGCAGTTGATTTTAGTTACCTCCATAGTGTTTCAATTACATCAGAAGTCCTGAATCTTCTTGAAAGATTAGTTGTTTCAGCAATGAAGGTCAATCTTTTATTAGAATCCCTTTCAATTCACTTTAGTTTGGTTGAATAGAAAAAAGCTACAAATTTACCCAAACTTGACTGTAAAGATAAGTAATTGAGCTATTAAGAATGCTTAGATATTTCAGGAAAAGTTCCCCAGACAGGTGAACACCACTAGTTACATTTGGTAAAGACAGCTTTCTTTCAGTATACGTTGTTTTACAAAGGTCAGCATTCAACAAGGATTTGAAGTGAAAGACTAAAATCTTAATAGTCTCATAACAACTCCAGCTGTAGTATAAGGTTCCAGACAGACTTTGGGAATATTTTCTCAATTTTCAGCGGTGCAAGCCATCACCCTGCCTACAGAAAGATCACTGCTTTGAACACAGACTCATCTCAAGCTCCACCAAACCAACAGTTATGCCAGGTCCTTGAGGGCTCTAAAGGTTGTAATGACCCCGACCAGCCTCACCTTGGGTTTCCCCACTCCCTGCCATGTCAGGTCTAGCCCTGAGCTATCAGTCCCTGTCTAAGCTTCCTTTTAGAATAGCTGTATCTCCCACCTTATTTCTGGCCCTGTCTCCTTTTGCTCCTGACTATTCTCCTCGAGGGACCCTGGACTTTGCCACGTGTGGGGCTTAGAAGGACCCTCTCACCTACACCCAGCCTGCTGTGCTCAGGCTTTGCATGACTGTGTCCCAGCACAGCCTGTCCTTAGGTCCTAAGTCCCAGCTTGGAGGAAGCATCTGGCTCTTGCTTCTCCCTGAGGAGCTGTAGTGCAGTGATATACTTGATTTAAAACAATCCAACCTCAACAAATAGAACCAAATAAACCAAAGCCACTGGAGTTCATGCTGCAAGGAGGAGCTGCTTCAGCACTCACTTGTGTTAAAACATTTCTTGAATGCTTGGTGGTAAAATCCTGGCTCAAGTGCAAACCAGAATTAAGCTGATGAGATAGAACTTACAGGTTCTGCAAGAAATGTTAATCTCAAGGTATACTTTCCATAAATCATGGTTAGTTTTGAAGCCTTTCAGAATTGTAAGTAATGCTTTCATTTTATTTAGGTAATGATTAGATAATTTGGAGTTGGGGTTAAGTTTGTATAGTCTTAATTAATGAAGTAACATTGTTTCTTCCTCAGGTTCGTGTATCCTCTAAGTTAATACAGGATGGACTCTTCTGGTGCCAAAGTCTGAAGTTCCCTTGAGCCTCTCACCTATTTACTCAATCTGGTTTTAGAAATGTAATTTTATTTGTTTGGTTTTACTTCTTACACTATTCTGATTCACCTTCTGGTGAGACCCTACCTGGAGTACTGTGTCCAGCTACGGAGCCCTCAGCACAGGAAAGACATGGACCTGTTGGAGCGAGTCCAGAGAAGGGCAACAAAGATGATCAGAGGGATGGAACACCGCTCCTATGAGGACAGGCTGAGAGAGTTGGGGTTGTTCAGCCCGGAGAACAGAAGGTTCTGGGGAGACCTTATTGTGGCCTTTCATTCCTTAAACGGGGTTTATAAGAAAGGTAGGGACAACTTTTTAGCAGGGCCTGTTGCTCTAGGACAAGGAGTAATGGCTTTAAATTAAAAGAAGGAAGATTTAGACTAAATAGAAGGAAGAAGTTTTTTGCAATGAGAGTTGCAAAACATGGGTCCAGGTTGCCCAGAGAGGTGGTAGATGCCCACCCCTGGAAACATTCAAGGTCAGGTTGGACTGGGCTCTGAGCAACCTGATCTAGTTGAAGATGTTCCTGTTGATTGCAGGGTGGTTGGACCAAATGATTTTTAAAGATCCATTCCAACCCAAACGATTCTATGAATCTGTGTTTTGTCTTTGGCTTCTACAAGTATTCAGTTGTAATCCTCAGTGCCATAGAAAGTTCTTATTTCAGATTTAAAACAGTCTTGTGAACTGCAACAACAGTAACATTTATAAATTGCTTTGATTGTACCATAACATCTACAAAGCTCCTACTGAAGGGTATATGGAATTAATTAAGAATACCTGTGCTTTGCAATTGAGACCTTAGCTCTAAAAGTCTCAAGATTTTACAGGATACTCTACCTTGAATAAAATCAGTGGGAAGGTTTTAGTGATTCATCAAAGAGTTTTGGCATTTGATAGTGAGAAATCCTTCCAAAAATACATTGTGAGAAATACTAGGCAGGTAATAGAAGATGACAATAGCATTGCATTGGTTTCTACAGCTGTTCTCTGAGTAAATCATGCTCAGGTCCCAAGTTAGAGTCGGATGGGGACAACCTATCTGAAAACAAATCTGCACAGTATGAAAATCATGGTGGGAAGTCAGGAGAAAATTCACTGTGAGCAATGGAGGAACATATTTCTTATATCTCTGCAGTCTTTTCCTCAACCCATTATGATATTGATTCTGAGCAAGTTCTTAAGTGTTCACTTCTCAGTTATTTAAATACCTACAGAGTAAATGAATGTTCATAAGGACTGGCAATAAACTCTATGACCAGCCACAGTTATTTTTCATCTTTTTAATGTTTTGGGAAATGGTACGCTTGATTTGTTTCCAAAATGGGCTGGTTTTTCAGAGCTGACCCATGCTACTGGTCAGATTACTGTGTTAGGTCTCTGCTGATATAAAAGTCACCTGAATAACAATTAGTGGGGGCATCAGAAGGGCTTCCCCATAAGTGAATGCTTGCTTTGTGTTTTTTCTGCCTCCCATGCTCAGGATGTCTGATCTTGTCGTTTAAATGACTGCCATGAATGAAATTGCAAATGACTGAAATGCAGATTCATCAGTATAGTCAAGGTGGAAGGTGAATTAAACTAAAGACTCTGTGCAATTGCATTTTCTGGGCATTTGTCCTGGCAGGCAATGTGGTGGCAGTTTGTTTCCTCTAATCTTATTGCTCATCAATTCTCATGTTTCTAGCAAGAAGACAATGAGTTGTGACTGACTTTAGAGAGGCCTAAAGGTAGAACCTGTAATTCCTTTCCAGGTTCAGACATTGTCTTGCTGCTTTGGAATAGTTACTGCTGCTGCCTAATAGATTTTAAACAAAATTGCTGACTCCCTGTCTAAGTCTGTTGCTGTTTCTGAAGCATGTTGTTTCCATGTCCATGTCAAACTGTTATCTCTTATTAGAGTAATAAGAGGAAATGGAAAATAGTAGTAAGTTTTGGAAGCTGTCACATTCATGTCATCATTAATTTTGATTTATTTATTTTTATTCTGGAAGCATGTCTGTAAAGGCTAGGAAGGAGAAGTCAGAAAAATGTCAGATCTTAACAAAAAAAGAAAGGATTACTAAATGGGAGGAAGGAGATGAAACAGCAATTTAAATGCTATCACTGATGACAACCTCCTTAACCTGCACAATCCATGACAAATAAGAACAATGGGCACGGGGAGAGCAGTGGAGGCAGAAGAGCTTTGATCAAGTTTTGAAGCAAGAGTACACAAGAGAAATCTTCATATCTGCAGGTTACAAAGGAGCTTGACTGTGCTGTGTCTACAGAGGGGACTACAGTGCACGTGTGCACCCTGGAGTTACCTTTGCTGTCTGAAGTGCTTCATCCAGCGTTCAGTGGTAGCCTAATTCAGGTTCTTTGGGGTTATCTTGCTTTTTTTTTAAAGTTCAGGTTGAAATAGCTGTGCTCCTAACCACAATCAAGCTAGATAGTTTAAAAGTAGTTTCAGTTATGGCTACTGAACTGTTGTCACAGAAAACAACTTCAGCGTAGGCTTTCCCCATGGTTGAGATCCCAGCATTAGCAGCATTCTCGAGGAAGTGTCCTTTTAGACTTTAAAAGTCTCAGACAGAGAATAAATGGTACCTAGAAAAAAAGTAGTGCTCCAGTGTGTGGAAGAAGCAGATTGCCTCCCTCCACCTCACTAGAGAGGAAAGTTAGAAGTGTACCATTTTTGCAGTCAACCCTTTCAAAATGGTGTAATTGAACTGAAGAAACATTTTTCAGAGTCTCTGTGAACTGGAAGGTTGGAATGATAAGAACTATTTAACATTTAATATAAAGGTCAGGCACTTCAAAAAGGTAAAATGTGCCCATATGATGGCTCTGTAGGACTGTTGGATTTGGTTGTCTATTACAAAGGAAATAAAAAATCTCAGAGCTAATGCTGTCCCCAACACAATTGCCTCAGTAAGAGCCTTTACATCAGTATCAACGGGAATTGGATTTGTCCTTCTGCTCTTTAGGCTAAGCAATGATACCAGTAAGTCTTTAAAAATGTGAATTATCCTAAATGCAGCCTGCAGAGTGTCACTGATGGAGCATTCCTTTGTTCTCAAAATAGTGTGTTTTTTCAGACAGAAAATATAGAATCCACAGTCAGTATCAGCAGTAGAATCATGCTTGCATTATTGCTACTCACTTCCAAAGATATCAGTTTTTAATTGGCCAGAATATGCTACTGAAATGGGCAGCCAGACTCTCTGGTTGTAAGTTAGGATAACATCTGTCTTTTCAACTTGCTTTGGCAAAGGAAGCATGCACAATTTTTTGTTATTCCAGAAGCCCTTGAAGCATGAAGAACATGAAGTTCCAATGAACTGGAACTTCCTCGTTCCACTGATGCTGTGAAAAGTTGATTTCTTTTCTTATCTATTTTTTTTTCATTGCTCCCCTGCCCCCTCTCTTTTTTTTTTTTTTTTCTTTTTGGTAATTTTGGTGAAGCTTTTAAAGTCATTTTGTCTTCTCTTAGTTGTTATACTGGTGAGAAGTCCTTCCTCCTTAGCTTATTTATGTTTTTAAAACTAAAGCTTTAATAAAATTGAAAATGTTCTTTACCCTCCAAATGATGCTGGCATGTATGTATGACATAATGAAATTAACATTCAAACATGCTGTTTGTGTTCTTCTTTTGTGTGAGACTTTAGAAACACACAGTTTTAGCTGGCTCCTAACATTTAAAGCTAAATTGAAATTTCCTTCCTAAAATGAAGAAGGCTATCTGACACAAAATCAGAATAAACATGGTCCTTCAGCAAATAGCACTTTGATTTTGGTGAGGTTTTTTTTTAACATAAGATAAACTGAAGAGCTGAACAGGCCAGAGGAGGAGGGGGTACTATGGTCAGATGTGCAATGAACCCAAAGAAAGGCAGTTGTGAGGGACCACTGAGAAGAGCAGCTAGTTGCACTGAGGCAGAAGCAATGCCACCCAAACTGCTGGAAGTTCTGAACACTTCCAAAAGATATTCTGGGATCTGCTTTAGCTGCTGTAGTCCTCCCAGCTGCAATGTCAGTCTGGTTTTAACATTGACTACCTCTATTTGTCAATGAGCAGTGGCCTTCTAAAACCTGCAGGCCAAGAGCAAGTCCCTAAGTGGACAAGGATGACCAGCAGGTCTTTTTTTTCCCCTCCCTTCAACCTTTCCTTTAGCCTGATTTGGATCAGTTAGCCAGGCTTTGTGAGAACCCTTTCTATACATTGCTTTTCACTACAGGTCTAAAGGTGGCAACACCATGTACTTCCAACTGAGGCTGAGCTGAAGGATTTCAGGTGCTGCAATACCTTTGAAATTTAGACCTCCACAAGGAACTAAGAGCAAAGTTATTTATGATATAATATTATTACATGTGACACTTCTGTGACAGAGCTCTTTTATTCACTTTTAGCCTATGGCAGTAAGTTATGGAGAGAAGAATTCTCTGACATATCCAGGAAAAGCAACCCGATGCATAAAAAATAGTCAACGACAAGGTTGACAAGGTTATTTCATAGCTTTTGCTGCATTATGATAATAACTAACTAACTGTTATACTGCTTGCAAAACTTCTTAGGATAAGCAATGCCTTTTTTTCCTCATGTTCTCTTCAGTACACGTCAGTATTAGCGTTAGAATCTTATTCCTCTTCCCCCAGTGGAGTAAAATGAAACATTTTCTGGTTTGGTAAATAAATACCCCTCTCTGCAGTTGCTATATTTTGGATCCGCTGTGGGTGTTAGCAGCCTTTTTTGTTTTGGTTTGGTTTTTAGATTGTTTGTTTGTTTACATTATCCTACCTTCCAAATCCAGGAGGGGATAGTACCACACCAACATCTTCCATGGCTACTCCTCTAGTGCTAAAGGTTATTTCCTTTTCTGTATATCTACAAGCTTTCTCCCAACCAAGCCCACTGCAGTCACCACTGTGCTTTCTCAGTCTTCCCACTTCAGTGATCTCTGTCAGCCTTTCCTAGAAAAATACTTATCTGCAAATTGAAGCATCCATGGTCAGATCCTTCCCTGTCTAGGTTGGATAAATGAAGAGGGTTCATGACCCTTGAAGATGCACACTTTTGTTCTGATTAGATCTTTGCTTTTTTATTCTCAATAGGAACTTCATTTCCTTTTTTTTTTTTTTTAATTTAATACACTGTATAAAACCTTAAAATGGAATAGAATAGATAAAATCGCTATGATTGCATATTATTGACTGAATTCTGTGAGCCATTTAAAATAAGCCTGCCTAAAATATGGCTAAAAATTAAAAGTATAAAATTACTGGGAAAACAAAAAATTAAATCTCTGAAGTGTATCACATGCTCAGAGTCATAGACTCTGGAGATCTAGTAGCACTTTCTTTTTCTTTAATAATGTGAAACACTTATTATGTACACAATGGAGAACAGGCTAACTCATAACAAGCTTCTGAAGCAGTAACACATAAGCCGTATCTGTCTCATGCCTGTAGCATTTTGTAAATAAGTGTGCTTGATGTTGATGTTGTTTCTTTGATCTTGTAAAATCCACCACAGAGATAAGAATATGTTCAACAAACACTGAAAATATTTCTTTTCTACTGGTGGCAGTCACACTGTATCATTAAATTTTTTTTCCCTCCACTAATGATGCATCATTTCAAGTGATGCATTCTCAATAAGGGAATCCAATTCACTTATGGCAGATTTTGCAGTTGAGAGGTAAGATCAATAATTTCTCAAAGCATCAAGAAACAGCTGTACAATCCAACTGCAGGAAAAAAAAAAAAGGAAAAAAACCTGAAAGGATTATTTTAAATAAGAGTGTAAAAATAGTCTTGTTCTTTGTAAAAAAAAAAATCTATATTTGTTTCTGAACAGTTTATTTTCCACTGCTTTTTCTGTTAGAGATAAACAGACAACAAAGTGCATCTGTATTACAAAAATCTGATAGCTTAAAATATTTCATACTCCCTTTTCATACTGGTATTATGGTATTAACTGCCATCATTAATTATGGTATTAATCTTATCTCAACTTGCATTTCAGCCAATAAAACACTCCCCTTTCTTTTTTTAATGTAAGTTGTTTTTCTAATCTAAGTATGTCGTGTTGGTTTTATGTCTTTAAAACAGCCACTTATAGTATAACAGGCAACAGTAGTAAAGACACCTGGAAATATACCTTTCTGCTATGTGTATGGTTGTATATGTAGTATACATAGCAGTATATAGGGTATCACTCTTCTTTGACTTGTGGAAACACCAGGGACTCCAGACCACAAATCAGAACTGGAACTCACATGGTGTTTGTGTCATTTCTGCCTGAGCAGGGACTGTTGACATTACGTGTTTACGCAGTACAGTCTTAAAGAGTGGAAACTGGAGCGAGTTCAAGTGCTACATACAATACCAGAAAGGTAAAGATAACTTCAATAAATCTCAGCCCAATCTCCAAATTGAAACTAAATTATTGATCTGTATTTTTTAATGTCATTTTCATTAGTACTTTCTATTTGGAAGATAGATTAGTATTTAAATACTCCACCAGTTTTCAACAGCTAATAGTGTATTTTCAGTATTATCAAACAGAAAACCTCAGTCCAAAATCTTGCTAGATCAAATTCTTAAGGTGCATTTGAATTGTTCCTTTAAAATTAATTGAACATTGCTAATTGAAAAACTATTATTCTTTGTCTCATTAAGATCATATTTGAACTACTTTACCTGTTTTTTTATTGTGATGGCCCAGTTTTGAACAATGTTAAAAAAAAAAAGAGATTATTGTCAAAAGTCTTTCATGTCTTTGTCAAAAAAAGTGATGTGTTTGAGCTTTACAGATTGAATGCTCCAGATTCTTTGTCTAGTTTGAATGGCTTCTGCAATGCAGGAGTGGAAGATAATTTTATTTAAAATAATAATAAAAAAAAGAGTTCCATATGGCTCTTCTATGCAGTGAAGAATAGTTTGAAGTAAACAATAGAGACACGAGTGCTCAAGGGCAGCTGTCATGCCTAAGACAGAAGGTTGGAAGAAATTAAGAAAATAATAAACTGATTTAGAAATTACAGTTCAGTGTCAACCAAGATCCTTTTATGTAATGCTATATCTCAGAAATTTCCAGTGGAGTCTAAAGGATGTTTATTTTTCACCAATACATTTACTTAAAAAAATCGGAAACAACTCAAGGTTTCAGTGGAATTGAAAAAGAATATGCCAGATTTGGTCTGATGCTTTTAGCTGTGTTTTAAGTACTCCTCAATTAAGGAATGAAAACTGATACCTTCATGGTTGGCAATGGTGAATGGGATTTTGTGAAGCAAATACACTTATTCTTAAAGGAGTGGGGAGAAAGATCAGTATAATAAAAGTCTCAGTTTACATGTAATTCAAATAGCAAGAGCACCACAAATCTCCTCCTAAAGTTTGGTGAGCATTAGGATCTCTAGACATGGAGAAAAAAGTATCACCGTATATATTACTCTTTATTAAAGATTTCATGAGAAATAGCATAGAGGTATTCTCAGTCCTCTGAGTACAGAGCTAGCTTGTTCTGTTACCACAGCTTCCAGTAACAAGGTCTCCCAAGTATTGCCTCTGACTCGGATTGCATCAGTGTGAAGTACCTGCATGAGGGAGAACCATCTCAATGAATACTGTACCAATATGACGGCGGGGATAATGTTTACAAATTTAGATGGAAGATACTGATGACATTAAGCTTTGTGGTGGAGTTGGCACACTGGAGGAGAGGGATGCCATCCAGAGGGATCTGGACAGATTTGAGAGGTGGGCCAATGTGAAACTCATGAATTTCAATGAGTTCAAATGCAAGGTCCTACATGTGGGTCAGGAAAATCTCAAGCACAACTACAGGTTGGGCAGTGAATGTATTGAGAGCAGCCTTGAGGAGAAGGACTTGGGTTTGTTGGTGGATGAGAAGCTCAACATGAGCTGTCAATGAATGCTTGCAGCCCAGAAAGCCAAGTGCATCCTGAGCTGCATCAAAAGGAGTATGGCCAGTAGGTCAAGAGAGGTGATATTTCCCCCTGGACCTCACTCCCATGAGATGCCACTTGCAGTACTACGTCCAGGTCTGAGGCCTCCAAGACAAGAAGGACACGAACCTGTTGGAGCAGGTTCAGAGAAGGACCATGAAGATAATCAGAGGGCTGGAGCACCTCTCCTATGAAGAAAGGCTGAGAGAGTTGGGGTTGTTTAGCCCGAAGAAGAGAAGGCTCAGAGGAGATCTTATTGCGGCCTTGCAGTACCTAAAGGGGGCCTACAAGAGGGATTGGGAGGGATTCTTTATCAGCGAGTTGAGTGAGAGAATGAGGGGCAATGTTTTTAAACTGAAAGGGGGTAGATATATATTAGACCTTAAGAAGAAATTCTTGACTGTGAGGGTGGTGAGACACTGAAACAGTTTGCCCAGAGAGATTGTTGATGCCCCATTCCTGGAAGACTTCAAGGCCAGGCTGCATGGCACTTTGAGTAACCTACTCTAGTGGGAGGTGTCCCTGCTCATAGCAGAGAGGGTTGGAACTAGAGGGTCTTCAAGGTCCCTTCCAACTCCAACCATTCTATGATTCTATAATTCTATTATAAGATGGCAATATTTTCCTTGAGAATATTTTTTTTTTCTGCAATATAAGGAAAACTCACTACAGAATGTGGCAAAGAAATGGATGATGGGATTATGGGAGACAAGGCAGTTTATGGTGGGGAAACCAGTCTTGTTAGTACTGAGTGTTCAACTGTGAATCTTTCAGTCCTACATACTGAATTGCAGGGGGATGTCAAGGCGGAAAGCCCTGTAGTGAACAAATTTCTCTAGTGAATAATCTATATATTCTGCTAGCTAGCATATTTATTCTTTTAACTAGCTAGCTAGCTAGTTAACTAGCTAGCATATTTATTCTATTAACCTTTACTCTTTGTTCCATCTTAATTCCACATACAAAAAGACTTGCATTTACCATTACATCCTAAAGAAACAAGTTAAGTGTAGAAGTTTTACTCTCTGTATAGTTTGGGTTCAGGTAGTTTTACTTGTCTGTTGCATGAAAAAATTGCTTTCCTCTTAGAGAACCACCAAGAACACTTGATTATATTGATTAGGCAAAAGACTTCTATCTGCTTTAATGATGTCTGCTATACTACTGAGTATAGATATGTACAAAAAAAGTGCATCATTGCACACTGTCCTGGTCCTTATGTTTAAGTTCAAGAACCAGGAATAGCCATAGCTCAGAGAGTGGTATGTTGGGCTGTAAGATAAATTAATCAAAAACGTTAGAGTCTCTTTCAGATAAAGTGAAGTGCAAAACTGGTTAAACTAGTGAATTATTATGAGTACTGCCAAGTAAAGATCAACTACTTTTGCTTCCAATGTTTACTTACAGAAGGGAAATACACTTTACTTATGAGAGAGGAAAAAAGACAAATTGCATGGGCAGTTTTCTTGAAAAAGTGCAGCTGACAGAAACAAGAAACTGCAGTATTTGTCAGTGCAAACTTTATTATGGGACTTCACTATCTATTAAGTCTAAAAGGAATGAACAGCACAGGAATTATGATTAGACTGACAGCTTCTTAATTCACCAAGGTATTCTCTTCTCTTATTACTGTTTTTATATAATGAAGTCTTTGTTGGCATGGGAGCCAAGCACACAATCCATTTCAAATTAACTGAAGCAGCAGTAAATAGTACAGGTTTCAAGGAGTCATATGAAAGTATGCTAGAAGAACTTTGAAAAGTATTTCCTCCTTTCTTTTTTCACCACTGACTCTTTACAAACAGCAGGGTAATTCTATCATGAGAGTTCAAGTCTTAACTGATTTCTTCAGTGGAATCTACTGAGTGTTTTCAATGTTATTTTCAATGGATATTAAAGCCCATCCTCTGGAAAGCTACCACCTCGTGTGGTTTAGCACTTGGACATAATTGGCAGCCATCTGTTCAACAGAACAGTCTTAGTCTGGAGACTATATTTTGTGGGGATGTTTCTCCTTTCACAGAAAAGCTAGAATCACAGGTGTACAATTTGAAGTAAAAGTAGTTACTTTGATTTATGGTAGTTTTTCAATTTTTGCCAGACCTGTCATTTTCAAAGATACAGATCTATAGCCTCAAAACCAAAACACCTGTAGCAATCTTTGTTAAATCACGGTTTATCTGGTGATAGCTGCTATATGCTCATATACATAATGCCATTCTGTTTAATTTTCACATCTTTAAAGCTGTTACTGGCAGCCTAGCAGATCCTGTGACAAGCTTTGGTGCAGAGCGGATCTCTAGGGCAATATTTCATAAAGTCAACATATTCTTTCTCTGGCTAAATGTTCAATTCTTATAATTCTTTTCACCATGACTCTGGGAAATAGTTTGGGTCCCTCAGTCCTTTCATGACACACTTTATTCTGTGCTGTCATATCACAGCTGTCCAGAAATGCTATGCTACTTTTAATATTGTTTCATCATTGCCCATTGACTGCAGTAGAGCCAACAGAAAACTTCCCATGGAGTCACACAGAGCAATGCAGCAAGGAGCTGGGCTTGTAACAAATCAGCGCTGCAAAATCCTCTGGAAATAAGTTGGTTGCCAAAATCAAATGAAAATGAAGGCTCAGACAATGTTCCCTAAAACCTGGACCTGATATTTAGTAGAGTACAGAGGATACAAGACAATTAATTAACTGAAATAGTTTCCCCAAGGGCAATAGGGCTGCAGGGGTGTGGCCAGCTGGTCTCTGAGGTCTCTGACCAGCCTTAGTACGCATTCTTGCTCTCCCAAGGCTGTCATCACCTTGGGCTGCCATCCAGCAGTGCGTGTGGGAGACTAACTTTGTGCTCTACTGAAGCAAGGAACGCTACAGAAACAGCAGAGGTATTTGGCAAAGCTATGCTGGAACATCCAAAGGGTGAAAGCTGTGAAAATTCGACATGTTTGCTAAATAGGTCTCTTCTTGCCTGAGTCAGTTAGGAAACCTGCCAACTGCCACAGCATATATGGCACAGAGACTTCAAAGACATCAATACTGTTAATCTGTCACTAAAACGTGGAGACACCTGTAATTTTCCTGAAGAAAAATGATGGTAGGAAAATGTTTAGCCTTCATCTGTGGTACAACAGGAGTTCTGGGAATCTACTTGATTTAGCAATGATTTAATTCCATGTTTCTTAAGTTTGTGGTATCAAAAACTTACACACAGACTTCTGATTATCTTGAGGTATTTTTTCTTTATACTAGCATTGTAAACAAAAGGTTTAGAAATGGATGAGTGCCTTGAGAACCTTCCTAACTTTCATAGTATTTATGACAAATTTAAAAGCATTTAGAATAAAATTAAATTTTAAAATTAGTGCAACTATAATGATTTACCTTTCGCTTAAGGAAGGAGATATACTTTCTGTTAATGTAATAAAAATAAATTTGCAGGATTTTTGTTAATATGACATATATGTAGATATCCTATAATCCTAGGATATCCTAGGAAAATCCTAGAATCATAGAACAGTCTGGATAGAAGAGACCTTGAAGATCATCTAGTTCCAACACCTCTATCATGGGCAGGGACACCTTCCACTATACAAGGTTACTCAAAGCCCCATCTAATTCTCTTGGAAATGCTGCTGTTGATGCAGCCAAGGATGCAGTTGGCTTTCTGGGCTGCAAGCACATACTGCTCGGTCTTGTTGAGTTTCTTATCAACCAACACCGCAAAGTTATGTTTTTTCCATGAATGAGATCTCTGAGGAATTTTGTTGTTGCCAAGACAGATTTGTTGCATGCATCGTAAATACTCAAGTTCTAGTTTGTAAGAAACTAATAGATTTTTCTAATAAAAGCTCTTTAACATATGGCTTGTTGTTTATACGTTGAAGGACACAGTATTTTGTCTACAAATTTTATCAATTATTTTACTGTCTGGACTGACAAAACCGATCACAAAACATATTCAAATGTTCTGTGTTGATCTAGCACTCACTAAAGAGAAAAATTAGTAGCCATCCTTCAGACCTGCTGTGTGTTCTTAGAGCCCTATTCCTCCTAAGCTCTCACTCCAACACTACCGTTTTTTGTACTATAATGATACTTGTTCTGTAAGCGCTTTGGTATGCGGAGAAATACTTAACTACTGGCATCTGAGCTGCTATCTACTGAAATGCTCAAACTCTGTAGGGTTTCTCATTTATGCTGAGACTACTTTATATCTTTCTGACAGCATAAAGTGGACACATCACATTTATATTCATTTTTGGGCTTCTTATCACTGCCATGCTGTTGTAAAGTAGCCTTAGTTTTGATATGCACTCAAAAGTTCTGTCAGCTGTATAAAACACTAAATAGAAATCGGTAATAGAGTAGATACCAAAAATTATTGCCTAAGTAGGTTTCTTTATGAACCATCTTATTTGAAAGAAGAATTATGTATATACATAATATATACATTTGTGATAGCAAATGTGGGTGTGTGTTGTACAGGATGTCTTGGGTTTCTTGTTTCACTTTTGAAGTTTTGTTCTCTGCATAGTACCTAAAAATACTGAAGAAAAATTTGTAAACTTTGTTCTAGGCACACTTCTAATGCTTCATATGCTGTATAGAAAAATACGGCTATTCTATTATTATTTTGTAAAAATAATTTATTAAATACTTGCTATTAGAAGAAAATGTCCCTGGGGCAGTTTATCTTCATTAAAAACTGAGTTTCAATGCATTGCATAGAACAGTAAAGCTCTGGCACATAACTAAACCACATAAACAAACACAGCTCTAATGGCATAAACAGTTAGGAAGAGTTTGCCTGAGCACTTGCAGACAATTAGGTATGTTGTAAAGCATATTTTATGTTCCTTAAGTTGGAAGAGAATCACCATTACAGGTTAAAAACAAAAGTCTTGATTAGAAAATATATCGTACAAGCTGATATTTTTTCTTTTTAAAAGGAAGGTTGTAGGAATGGAACTTGAATGCCTGTCTCAGTCACAAGAATAAAAAAAAAAAAATTCTAAACAGGAAAAATCCCCAAATCCCATATGTTCTTTTCCCAGTCCTTCAGAGTTTTCCTACAATTCATAACTTTCAAGCCCAACATACTAATTTCAATGGTATAAGTGCCTGTACTCCCATTCCTAATGAGATTTTAGCTTGGGCAAACATTCTGGTATTGCTAGACTTTTTCAGCTGCTTTTTATTATCTCTTCAGCTATATCAAATTTCTGCTTCAAAGCAAATATACTTTATACTCTCTCGATAACTTTCTTCAGCATGAAGAAGAAATAAATGTGAATGATTGATTATTTCAGAATCCTATTGCATGATTTCTGACCAGTTTTTAAGAGACTGAGTGCTTTTTGATGTTCACGTTACTTAGAGCTCTGGGCAACACCCGTCACTGTCTTTCACAAGATGGATGGTTGCTACTGCTATTATGTCTACTACATGCAGTTTCAGAGAGTCACTAATATAAATGTTGTATGGTTTATTGCTTCATGGAAAAATGAGCCTCTTAATGCAGCGTGGCTCTGGTTATTCCTCATTACCTGAAATACTGTGGAAGAGCTTGTATGTCTAATGAGAATTATAGATTCAGTGCAGAGTGTACAAAATATAATTATCACTGTTTCCAGACTATAAAAGGGTCTTATTCATCATGTGCAAAAATATTCAAGCAACATTAAGAAACTTCATTCTTACTTATTAAGCTGAAAGTAACTGCATAGAAAAGTACATAATATTAAGGAAGCAACCATAAATCTTCTCACTTCATTAGGTCTTTTGTGAAACATTTGTTTGATCGTGAATGGAGGTGATGGTCTGTACAGTAGAAACTTGTGTCCAAATGCAGTCTATTTTCCTCCCTCTGTTATTGCATACAGACATGTACAATTGATGATAACAAATATGACCTTGTCTTCCATTTTCCAGTAATGTGGTAAAGCAGACTATAGATCAAAATCTAAATATCTGCTAAATGTATACAGACTGCAGAACACTAGGAAAATTTAGATAACTTTTGGTCTACTGCTTATATAGAGAGGTTGCTGTTTAGACCTGGCTTTTCCTCCTATTTCTGTATTTGTTCAGAAATATGACTGTGCTTATCTATGTGCCATAAAAGATGATGGCTTCTCAGATGAAAATAAGTAACATGTAATCACCATGTCCTAGAGTTAGCATTTTGGCCTTATTGTCGACTTTTAGGAAAAATCTAAAGGACTTAAGTATCTTTATATATTTCCATAGTAAAGTGGTACAAGGAAAAGGCAGAAAAGTCTTATAGAACTTGCAAGAGTATTTTGGTAAATCTATTTTCATTTGAAACATGTATACATCTTGCACTGAATGTGACACAGATTTCCACACATTCAGATATGGGCAGCACCTTTTCAGAAGGACTAGAACAAAAAGGCCTTTAACTGTTTAGAATTGCCTTCAAGTTAGTTGGGTTTCATATATTCTGCCTGAGGGTTTTTTTTCACTTTGTTTGGTCTTAGTCTTTAAGAGATGTTCTCTTTAATTGTTGGAGCTAATCTCTGAAATAAAAAGCTGTGTAGCCACCATACAAGACCAGAATGTGTGACTGTATTGTTAGAACCCACAACTTTGCTTCACAGCAAAACTGTGTGGGGAGGGGGAAACTTTGCCACATGTTGTTAAGCATCTCACATTTCTCAGATTTTGAAAGATATTTTTCCTCTGAGTTGTATAAAGGAGCAAACAGAATAAAAATGCCTTTATGACTTTGGGGGGGTGTAGTAAGTGAGAGATGGAGAAGTTTTTTTTGCCTAGTAGCTGGGAGACCCCAATATTTGAGAAAGGAAAAGACCAGATTCCAGTTTAACAATCAATAACAGAATAATAGTAATAAAGTTCAGATTCTATACCATAAATGAATATTTATATTGCACTGGAGATAAGACTCAGACCTAAGCTGTCTTTTGCTAAATCGAGTGAAATAAACACTGGTTTTATTGCCATGATTTCTCCGTCTGTCTTTTGCCATCCAGTCAGTGAATTATTCTGTTGAATGACGAATGGCTTATTGGAAAGGGTATTCTGAGACCTACTCAGAATGTTCTGTGTTTTGGTAATTGATTTGCTGTCCATGTAGACAAATACTAAATGCCTCCAGCATCATGCTTCAGCTGTCTCAGTGCGGAGACAAAAGTTAGGTGACACATAGGTCTAGTACCCCTTTTCTGAGTCCGTCATTACATACTAAAATAGCTAATGAACACAGTATGACTTTTAAGGAGTTGAAATCAGATAAATATAACTGCTGAACTGGAGAATTTGCGTGTGAATATGCTTTGAAGATTTTCATTCCTCAGGTATGCAATACACATACTACACGTTTATGAAAAACTTTGTGACCTGTTACAGTCTGTCAGTAACAATAATATGTTTATAGACCTTTTGTCCTTCATGGCACTAGGCTCACAATTTCATGGATGATATAAAAAGGTAACTTTTCCTCTATTTATTATTTTTTATGATCTCTTTAGCTAGAACTAAGCTATTTCTAAGATTGGAAAGATGCTCTGTGGCCAGAATAATATTGCCCATAGCATGGTAGAGCTAAAAATGCTCTACATTAACCTCACTGCAGCCACTGAAATTACTTCTGCTTAACACAGGTAAGTAACAGAACTATTACATCAGGAAAGATGATTATGGATGATTGCATTACTTGTTGAATGGATGGAGGGCTTACACCCAAAATAAAAGAGTGCTAAATCACTGAAACAATGTAGTGCTTCTTGAGGGTCTCTCTCTACTTTAATCTGATTAATAAATCATACCAGTATGTGTAACTGCCTAGGTTTTCCAAATCGACAGTAGAAGAATAACCAGGGGCTTACTCAGCGAGGGAGGATAAGTGACAAGGCAAAAGAAAAACCTGGGTGCTTTGCCACTCAGATCTATTAATTTATCCCTAATTACCATAGAACCCTGCTCACTAGTGTTGCTGATACTTGTATCATAAAACACTATAGCAGAGATTTATATAGTAGGCTAATAAATGAGAAATTCCAAGTGAAATTGGCTCCTTTTTCCCTCCTGTAAGCAGAAAAAAATGCAAATTCAGATAATAAATCTATAGAATGAAGTCACTTCACAGATGTGTTAAATCAAATTAAGAGCGCTTTTATAATATTGAGCAAATGGCAGCTGTACAAAATTACTCATTTGTAAGCCTCATCTATTATAGTTAATTTTGCTGACTTCAAGTACTTAATTTACATTTGTTAAACTAGCTAAATAATGTAGGAGGCGGTACAAATGGTATGTTTGTTCATACTAGAATTTATCATATAGCTTAGGATACAAGTGTTTTTCCCACTTTGGCATTTCCTTGTTTTCTTGATAGCTTTAATCAATGAAATGGAATTGCTAAAAAATAACTTTAAGATTTACTTTAAAGCTGGAATCTACTTTTTAAAGGACAATCAGATTGTGGTAAAAAAATCCTACTAAGAGAATACAGAAGATGCAAGAAAGAGCAAGCCTGTCTTAACTGTTTTTGGTTTCTGGGATCTCAGAAATGGTCACAGCTTCTTGACACTTCTTGCAAAAGCAAGTACGTTGCTATCCTGTGGGTTTCCCCCCGTTGCATCTGTTTCTTTGGAGTATGCCAAACAGAATTCTAAAACTGCACAGCACCATTACGATTTATATGGCCAGCATTGCAAGCAGAAGGAGGACACATAATCTTTCAGGTTCTTTGTTGCTAGTGCTGCAAGCACTTATTCATATTTTTAGAATATATTTTCCACTGTTACTTTTGGACTCTGCAGAGAACCAACCATATAAGTAGAAGTTAAGCTTGCTCCTGTCTTTGTTTAAAATTAATTCTGGTGCCAGTGTTCTTTGGGAATATGCAGGTGTTAGCATTAGTGTGACCTTGGTGGGAAAAAAAAGGAATGAGTTTTCTTATGTGCTATTTGATCTGTTTTTCAGGATTGGGTGGAATGTACAAATTGAAAAAAACTGTATTACAAAACAAGACACAAAAAACTGCTCTTAATGTTTGATATGCAAACTCCTAACACAGATTTTCTCTGCACAAAGTTCTTCCAGCAAAAATACAGATTTTTAGTTATTATTTAGCACAGAGAAAATAAAGATGTCCACTGAAGACAGTATAAATTATATTGAAATATTTGGCTAATGACGTTGGATAGTTACCACCTTTTCTGAAGTCACTTTTGTCAATTGCCTCATTGAAAGAACACAAAAATACCTAGAGGTGGTTTGTGTAGTTAGTAGCTCTTAGTGTTTGTTTTTTCAAAATGTTTTTTCCCTAGTTCCTAACATTTTACTTGCCTTGTGACTGCCACCAAGCACTGAGCTACTGTGTGACCATGCTTGCCACAGCTTCCAGGCAGCTCATGAAGAGTGACTTCAGATGCCAGGATGATGTATGAGGTTGGTGTTATTTTTCCTCATGAGTACAACTTCTTGTTTTGAATTTCATCTGTGATCTTATTGCCCACACTTTGTTCCATAAGGGCTTTCTGTAATTCTGCAGTCAATCCTTGCCTCAACTATAACTTTTACATTGTTATAATCACACTAATGTAAATATATTAACAATAATAACTTTTGTGTCATCAGTGAATTTTGGCAGCTTACTCCTTAATTTTTTTCCAGACCATTTTTGAATGAATAGAATAGTACAGGATTCAGCCTGCACTCTTCCGTAGCTCCACTGTGGGCTTCCTTTTTTAAGTTCTCTACCCGATACAACTGACTGTTTTCTTCCACCGTCTTATTCCTCCCTTTTAAATTTTTTTATTTAAACCAGGACCACTTTTTATCCCGTGGCTGATTAGTTTTCTCAAGAGCCCTTGATGATTATACCAAGCAGATTGCCCACATGATTGCTGACCACTTCAAAGAAAGCCAAGAGGTTGGTAGATCAAGACTTTCCTCTGCAGAACTCCCACTGGCCTTGCAAAGCAACTTGCATTTATCTAGTTCACTAATTCTGTCCTTTAATGCAGCCTCTGCTTGCTTATTTAATAACATCAGGTTTAGAGGTCTGTAGTTCCTTGGTTCCTCAGAGCCCTTTGAAAAGATTAAAGCCATGTTCACAACAGTTTTCAGACAACAGAAAAGTTTCCAATGTGAGGTTACGCCACCATTAGTGGCTTGCCTGTTTCAAGAGAGCATATAATCTTAAACTGTTTTAACACCTCAGTGTAAATGTTAGAACAGGGAGAAAGGCAGGGAGGTTATAGATGGCTTGTCCATAGCTGTTATGTACATTAGAAGTGTTGACATTCATCACTAGTGGAGTTAAGGCCTAGGGTTTGGTTTTTTTTTTCTTCAAATGGCAGTTGATGAAGTGAAATAAATGTGAGTTTGCCGCTAATTAATATGAGACTCTATTAGGTGGTGTTAATCTAAGTGGATCTTAGTGCAGTAACTAATACAACATTAGAAACCTGAGGTACGGCAATTTAGAAGAAAATAAGCAAGTGACATACAGACAGTACAAGCTTACTTGACGTTAGTCACTCTGAGTTAAATACAACAGCAAAAAAGCACTGCAGACAAGAAATTTCAAAGGTATGAAGAACTGTGACTTTTCATTTGTAAAATTTTAAAACAGGCTTGAAAAGAAGTGATGGCCTCATACAAATACTTCTGCAACACTGATAAAATAATGGTAGTAACAATATGGACTGAGATAATACACATGCTGGTCCTTTTCTGCCCCAGAAAGAAAGCTGAAACTTAATATTGCAATTATTTGTGATTTCTTTATGTATTGTTCTTATCTTCTTGCTGTAACACATAGCGTCATGACAAACTTCAGATGAAGTTATTTAAAATCTGCTCTTATGAGTGCTTTGTTTCGTTGGAATTAATTTCTAGTATTTTCTTTGCTGTTCTTTAGCTGTTTTGGGGGGATTCAACAAACAATTTACACATCAATAAAACAGATTTTTTGTGGATAAGAAATTATTACACATTTAATGTGTCAATATAGGGTGGGAGAATGAGAAAATATGAGATTTTAACATTATTTATATTTTCCTCTCTATTATTATTTATGAGTCTTATCAAATTATAGCCGTTGTTGCTAGAACTAGCATTCTGAATGCTGGTAAAATGCTTGCAACACAGCAAGACACTTATGAATCCTGGCTGGACATTTTAAGGATATCCTGAATACAAATATAAAATAACAGTACTGCTTCTGTTGAAAAACCTATACCTGAAGTTATACCAGAAAAATGTTTGAAGTGTTTCAATCAGTGTTTTTCTTGACTTTAGAATGGTTGTTACTGACATGAATGTTCTGTGTACTTTCATTGATGTATCAAACAGTGAGGGAATACAATTGTGACAAGCCTATTGTCTTCAAGAACATCAACACCATATGGGGATTGTTTCTAAGTCTTAGCCCACTGCTTGTCTTAGCTTTGGTTCCACAAAAGGGATCCTGCTGTCTTTGCACTGCTCTGTCATAAGTAGGTTTAAGTCTATATTAGGAGAGGGAAAAGGTAATTGCTGGTTTTGCCATAGGTTTTCAGCTGTCGGTCTGAAGGAGAGTACAGAAGACCAACTCCACTAAATGCTAACTTGAAGTAGCATTTCAGGATTCTGAATATTCTTTCAGAGATGCTGCTGGAGCTCGCTACCCACAAAAAAGAAAGGCACAGTCAGGTGTACATACATAGGGGAAAGCTGAACAAAGGAAGAGTGCAGAACAAAAGATACAGAAACATAATATAATATCTCCAAGAAATGTTGATGCCGTCCTTTTAACAATAATGTGTCTAACATGCTATATTTGATTTGTATATTGTGAAAAACAGCCCTCTGGAAGTTGTGTGATATAAAAAGGGTATAAGAATACCAGTTTCAGGTGGCAGTAAGAGCTAAAAAAGAGAAGATAACAACCCAGACAAAGACCCATATTTTTAGTATTTGTGTTAAATAAGGAAGATGTGTGTCATCTAAAATACAAAAGGGTGATTAATACTCCACAAAACTGATACACTGTAATCAAGATTCTGATCTATGCTGAAACACTTCTATTAGGATAAATTCCAGGTAATGGTGTGATTTTTTCTTTTATTTAGCATAGTTGTATAAATAAATGCTTTTACATAAAAAGCTACCTTTTATTTTTAATTTTTATTGTTATTATTATAAGCATTGTATTTATAACCATACCTTCACGAATAGGATTAAACTACTTATGTTTTTGTATTGCTGCTAGCTTTTCACCAGGAGCCGTCAGTACACATGAGCTGAAACATTGATTATATCAGCATGATTAGTAACAGTAAATCCTGAACTGTGATCAGAAGTTCCTCATCCTAGTCCTACAGTGTATAACCAAATAAAAGGACTGTTGCATTAGTGTAGAACTTCACACCTATCAACCAGGTACTGCCTGATCATGGCCTCCCACCAATGCAATGGTACTTTTCAGGCCAAAAATACAAAAAAACAAGTGTCAGAATGATGAAATACTATAAATCTTAAATGTGAGGCCTGTAAAAATCATTAAGGATGCCTGAAGTAAAAATTGAAATAAAAAACAACCAATCAAACAGCAGAGAAAATAAAGCTGAAAATTCTGCACATTTTTGCAACTCCAGGAAGGGCAAAGAGCCAGGCAGAGAAGTCAGCAGGGTGATTCAGGCATATAAGTGGAGAGTTTAAAGTGACAGATGGGGCCCATGTCCCTGGGGATCAGATGCATTTCATGCTCCTGTGTTCATGTAAGGTTCTAATGTCTGTACCCTAGAGGTGATAAAATTCTTCCTGATAAACAAAATCACAGAGAGGCACAGCATTGAAATAGGAGAAGTCAAAGTCAAAGACTTCTTCATGAAGAAGAGGGAGACGGGAGTGTGAAAGGGTGGAGGAGAAGAGCGCTGGGAGGGAGCTACTGATGACATCTGTTATATGAGGTGGGTTCTGGAGCCATTGTACCCATCAGCTCAGACACTGCACTGACATCTGCAGAAGACGATGGGAGAACACTGAAGTGTTTAAAGTAGTAGACCTCAGGGACAAAGGTAATGTGAATCATCTGTATTCCTGAGTAACCAGTAACATTAGTGAGAACATTATGGTGTGTTGACTAATGGCCAGGCCTAAGAAGGTTTTATAAAAGGGAGGCATGAATGATGCAAAAAATTAGCATTAATAGATTTAGTACAGAAAAATCATGTCATCTTCTCCTCATCAAGACTATTAGAAAAAGATTATGTTAAGCAGGTTTTAACACTGACAAAAATTGTTTCTCAGCCAGGCAGGGAAGCCCTAAGACTTGTGGAAAAATCTATGCAAATAAACTCAGACACTAAAAAGTACAAACTTTTCTTTTCACCTTTTTATCCTGATAAGTCTCCTGAGGTATGTTTGAGTTATATAGCTGATAGGAATTTTCTGTGTGAATAAACATGTCTCTAAATTGTTCATATGAGCAATATTTCAGACCACAGACAATTCAATTTAATTTAATTTAATCTAATTCTTTAATCATTAGATAAGATTCGATGTTCACTACCTAGTTTTTTTCCTATTCCTATTTGACCTGACAACAGGTGAGTTAAAGTTGCCTTATTCTTATCTCAGAAATGTGACTTGTGTTTTGTTAAACCAATTAAGAGACACACATGCAGAATGCCACGCATCAGGTAGAAAGTTCCTTGCAAGATAAGCAGAACTGGAGGTGGGAGGGAAGGGGGAATAGGCAGGGCAGCTGCTCTGCTTCTGATGAAATACCAGTTAATAGAAAAATTCCATCTGATTTCAGTCATTTGAAAAATCCACTGCTTGAAAAAGAATACAGACCTCTAATTCTGAATACTGAAGCTTTGTTTTATTATTTGAAAATGGGATTGACAAAAAAATAGAACATGTTTTCATTTAAACAATAACTTTTGTTTCCATTTTTAATGCTCTCCTGTGCTACTAAAAGGAGCTGCTGTTAATATGGGTAATTGGTGTGAGAACCTGCTATAAATACCTTTAAATATACCATTTTAACTGCTACTTTTAAAGATCTTATTTACTATTCTCACAAGGTAAGCACTTGTAATGTTTAATAAGTGAGCAGGAGTCATTCAGTGTGGGTAGTCAAGAGTTCTGTCATACTCTCCAGAGATAATCTCTGGCCCCAAACACCTGCAAGACTTGTGATGTAAATCCCATATGAAGTGTATGAATGTAATGTACTATATCCGCTTGTTCTTAGAGAACGACTAAATAAAAAGAACATAAAGGTTTCCAGGCTGTCCATCAGCTCCAAGGTACTTGCAATGTTTTTAGGGTCAATGCTTTTCATCTCAAGAAGGAAGTTGACCTATTCTTAGCATTTAGTAAGTGCCAGGTATTCTCATTATTTCTGCCAAGAAAGCTGCTGCAGTGTATGAACACTGACATCAGATTTCCAGCCAAAACTAGATTGGTAGCACTTAACTTTTTTTTCAGGAATTAACCTTTCTTAATTTTGGTTCTACACAGCATGTAGTGGGATGGGAAAAATGTAAAAGCGGGACTGGGGGAGGGAGAAAATAGTTTGGGGAGAATCAAAACCCAGACATTTGTGGCAGCTTTGAGAAGAACTACTTTTTTGCTGGTTACTGTAATGCATACAGAATGTAGAACATCATTTCAGAGTTGGAGCTTTCAGGGAAACATAAGGGTTTTTTCTTCTTCTTTCTTGCTTCTTCCATTGCTGCTGCTTTAATTGAAGGAGCAGCTGCATGAGGTCTGCAGCCTGATGCAACAATTGCCTGCAAAGGCCCGGGAAGAACAAGAAAGAAGTGAGAGTGGGTGCCTAAGGATCAAACCCTTCAGGGCTGTACAGAAGCCAGTGGAAGCCACTGCTGAACACTCTGGAGAAGAAGGTGGGAAGACAGCATCTTCAGAGAGACAGAAAATAAATGGATTACAAGTCATTCCAGACATGTGCAAGAGAAAACATTGGGAGATAAAACAAAGAATATAGGTCAATAGAAATTTGATGTAGTACAGGAGGGTATGCAAAAGATTCCTGAATCCTCTGAACTCCTGAGTTTGACTAGTTGGCAATGGAGAAGAAAATAGTGCATTTTTAATGCTGCTGAGATGGGCTGTACATGGAAAATGACACATTGTTATAGGAGGTCCATGTAGACAAGTACAATCCAAAACCACTAGCCATGAGTGGTTGGTCTGGAAGTGTCCACATTCGCTAAACACCCTCTTTTTCCAGGCATGTTGTGCACACAGAAATCAGCTTTGTGTAGTCTTCAGAGTTGAACTGGCAGGCATGCAGTCCCTCACAAATGTGATGGGGGACAGAGTGGCCTTCCAGCTCCTCAGAATTACTTGTTTTCTGTCTAAATAGCTTATTAATGTGACCCTGGAGTCAGAAATTTAAACTTGTCTTTATCGAGTTGTTGTGCTTCATTCTGCTTGACATCTTTCTATACCCTGAGTTTTGTGTGTGTTTTTACTGTTTCCATGGGAAGGGAAGGATGCTTCCATCAAACTAGAGTGTAATCTGAGTGCTTAGAGATCTTTGGAAATGGATAGTGAGACTCTATGTCCTTTCAGGCTTAAGAAGGTGAAGAACATGGATCTTCACTGGAGAATGCTCTGCTTACTGAGTTGCTATATAAATGTCCACTGAATATCTAGAAATTACTTAGTGGTCTGTGTCGAGTGAGATTAATGTATACTAAATCTGATTAAGCGAACCACCTTTTGACTCCATAGGGAAAACTAAAATATAACTGTGTTGCTTTGAATAGCTTTGCACCTTATCTAAGAAGCCTTGATAGAGCTGCCAAGATCTTCCTCTTTTTTGAACTTACCATAGAGGATTGCTTAAATACTTTTAGCTTATTCTTTAACTACATCTGCTACAGCTCATCTCTCTTGTTATCTATTATTATTGTGGCAGATCTCTGGATACACCATTCACTCTGTAACTGATTATCTGCATTAAATTCTTTTTAATTGAATGATTTCAATCTGTGTTTTGGTAGATCTGTAATGTAAGGAAATATTGCCTATAATTCTCAGTGTAGTTGATTTCTGTTCATTTTGTTAAACTAATAATTAATGCACTAAAGGACATTAAGATAGTAAAATTAGCAGTACCATAGTTTGGTATCTACACTTCTGAACATTCGCTGACGCTTCTGTTACTTCATCCCAGCTAAATTCACCTCAGTCCTGCTTAACACCTGTTATTAGTAAATATTTGCTTATAGCCTTGTCTGATAGCTCTCCCTTTTGAGAGATACCTGTCTTGGGTCCCTGACTCCCCACAAGTAGTTGAATGACAGTATTTACTGCCTCAGTTTTTAGGAGGGAACGTTTATTCCTCCTTTCTGGATGGGATCTGAAGAACTGGTGACTGGTCCTGTGTAATAGCATAGACACCAAAAGTCTCCCTGATACTTTGTTAAACCCATTCGTAGTTAAACCTCCCTATTCTAAAAATTCTCCTGTGTTGGCATCTCAGTATGAATATTAATTTTCATTTCAGATCCCTCTTACATGTCTGCAAGTTCAGAGACAGTTTCTTCACGCTCGAGGCAGTGCTGGTGTGACAGACAACAGAGCACAGAGGGAAGGCAAACATTTAGCTCTGGAGGCATTTCTCTCACTTGTGAAAGTGTGTAAGAAGGAAATGCTGAAGCTGTCTTGTAAAAGCATATGCTTAAAACAATGAGTGTACTGAGTATTCGCCTAGAGTGGCATGAGTGAATTCCTGACTGAATTCCTGAACGGAGGAGACCTAAGAGGGAATTAATTAAAGGAAAAAGTTATGAATTTGATATTTAAGTCACTGAGTCACTGTAAATATCAAACTGCAGAATATTTTTTCAATAAATTCAGTTTTATACATAACTTTTCTATAACATTGATCATGTTATTATAAGCAGAATGAAATAAATAAATAAACCCAAACCTTTGCATTGTTTTCTTGGGATTCATTAAGTGGTTTGTCTCTTGCTTACTCCACTCTACTTATTTAGTTGTAAGTTAATTTTAAAAAGGTTTAAATTTTAATTATGATCAGAGATTTTATGTGACTAAATTAAGTAAATTGAATCGTGTTCTACTGTAAAAAAGAAAAAGTTGGTCTAATTAATTGTGTTTGAATGGTATTTGGTTTATAAGATCAGTGTTGCTTCTATGCTGTTAAATTTTTTATAGTTCTGAATCATGTATTATTGACTACATTGCAATCACTGTGAAGTCTATTGTTACTCAAATGAAGATGCTAACTTTGGTGCTGTAATTTTTATGTCTAGAAGCACCAGTGCAAGCTTCAGTAATATTTATAAATATAAATAGGTTGCAAACAAATGTTCATTTAAATGAATAATTCTGTGCCTTTTCAGTAAAGCTGTGCAGGTTGGAGTCAGCAAAAGGTCTAACCTGATTATAGCATAGTTTTCTGGGAATGACTGTGGTATAATATGACTTTATTTTCAAGAATGGAACTTGTCTATCCTCATAAACGCTATGGAGAGGAAAGTGAGAAGTGAAGACCAAATTTCAAAGAGTTGTCCCGTGTTTTAGTGTGCAGGGGAGCTCTGTTTTGTCTACCAGAACAAGATACATATTTAAGTCTAAAATTTTCTGCCACTGCAATGTGAGAAGTGATTCCAGTCTGTATATCAAGACCATAAAATAGATGCGCATATTGATTGCTTCACTGGATCTGACTGGGATGGAGTTCACTTTCTTCATAGCACCCCATATGGTGCTGTGTTTTGAATTTAGATTAAAACACTGTTGAAAACATACCAGTATTTTGTCTATTACTGAGCAGTAGTTGTATAACATCAGGGACTTCTCTTTCATCCTCAGAAAGTAGACTGGGGGTGGGAAAGAAACTAGGAAGAGACACAGTTGAGACTGTTGACCCAAGAGCATTGGAAATCTGGTGGAGTTTTGTCTTCTGAGTTGGTTGTTGCTCAGAGGCTGTCTGGGCACCAGTCTGTTTATGTGTGATGGTGAGCAATTGCCTCTATATCACTCGTTTCTTTTCCTATTTCCTCCATTAGTGTCTTTATCTTGACACATGAGTTTTCTTGCTTTTGCTTTTCTTATTTTCTCTCCTCATCCCACTAGGGGCAGGAGGAACGAGCAAGCAGCTATGTGGATGATTATATTATGATCAGAAGGTGGTTTTCACTAGCTGATTGAGTAACCTGACTCCAGAAGAAAAATTGTATGAGGAGACCAGAGGTGTTTGGCATCAGTATGTGACACACTAGCAGACTGAAATTGGCTACATCATTAATGATTAAATTGCACGCATGTGAAAAGGTGGCATGACTATATGGTGGTCTTTTTAAATGTAAGCTCCCAAGTTATTGAGCAGAGATACTTCATTATCTGTGCACATTGCCCATGTGAGGCTCTGTGAGGTGACTTGCCTATATTTGTGTAACTGGCTGCTGCTTATAGTGTAGTAATCGGCAGTCAGTGCAATGCTTTTATTTTTTTGCCCTTACTATTCTCTGGTAGTTCTGTGGACAGCTTTTTCATGGCCAGCATCCAAAATACTGCACAAACATAGCAAATAATTCAGTCCCTCTTTAACCTGTCTGAATTCCCTATCTCACAAGGTGAAGTCTATTTCCTGAGCTGATGCTGCAGACTTAACAAAAAGAAAATTTCCAGACAACCCGAACTGTAATCTAGCTCTTGTTCTCCAAACCCGTTAATCTCTCAGTACTTTTGGCTGCTGTTGATTGTTTGGGTTATATACAGAGGTATAGTCTTTGGGGTTCTATTTATTTATTTATTTATTTAACGGAAGGATGTTGTGGTATGGTTTCTCATGTGCAGGTTTTCTTTAGCCTTTGTCCAATAAGTTTGTGTTTTGGAAAACTGAATAAAGCAGTGCTCTGGCTGTGGTTCACAAATTATTGTAGTGATGCTTCTGGACCCAGAATTTATGACTCTATAATGAGAAAGCTAAAATTAGTTAGTAGACAGAAGCACAACAAAGCAGTGGTTGAAACCTATTTTGGGAAATGTTTATAAATATAATGTAGTCGACTGTAATCTTTGAGAGAAAGGGATATGTTAAGTGTCTGAATCACAAGTTCTACAGTAGATCCCAGCAGGCCCTGATCTCACTGAAGCCTGTCTGTGCTGCACTGTACATTGGCTTATGTTTGGTCGCAGGGATGAACTAGTACCTACAGGTTTGTGCATGGTCCGTGCTCCGAACTGGACTGATGATTTAACTTGATGAGACCTTCTTTTTGCATCTTTCATTTCTGGAATGAATCTTTGCTTCAGTCTGAGTTGAAGTACTGTGTTTCTCCTTTTCTTTTTCCCTAAATAAATAGGCATAGAAGAAGGTGAACTGGCTCTGAAAATGAAGAGACTTTAACAGAATGTTCAATAAATGAGTATACACTGTTCTCATAAACAATTCATCCATTTCATGTCCTAAAAGTTCCAGTTGCAGTGTTGATTTAATCAGATTTGTTCTTTATGTGATGTTACATTGCTTAGCAGTCTCTATGATTTATGATCACTTGCATTTGTCGAATGGCTGCATGTCCTTTTTATTTTAGTGTTTGCCCAGTAGGAAGTACAACGTGTCTTACTTTTTTTGTTATCCTTGTGTAATAAAAATTGACAATTTTCTTTCAGTTGAGTCAGGGGGATCTCACTACCGCTGACTTAGCCCACTGAGCAGTCAGTAGAATATGGCAGAAATTCTGATCACCTCTCCCCCAGGTGAATGCTCAACCCAAAAGCTGGTGTGCTAAACTTGCACAAGTTGATTTTCCAGACTGATTGATGTTTACAAGGAGCAGCAAATTTAACACCAGGGAATGAAACGCAATAATTGAACTATGCCGAGGGCAATAATCCAGTCCAGCACAGGCTGGGGCTCTGGCCAAACTTTCAGTACTTTTCTGATGCCACAGACTTTAGCACTAAAGTTACAAATGACTACATTATCACCTGGTGGGGCACCAATGCACTGGGCATGCACTATTTTCTGCAGAGAAGCTTAGTATGGTGGAAGAGGTGAATGTGAGAATCATGAAATGGTACCCCTTGTGTGCACTCAGGTTCCAGACAGGGTGAAAAAGTCCACAGGAATACTGGGTTTTTTCACAGCTCTTATATGTTTCAGGTAGGCAAATAAGCTTCTGTTCTAAAACTGTACAATGGAAGTGGATGGAAGCAGAACCCATTACCTTGAAATCCACAGGAATGGAGAGACATGATGCCCATCCTAGTATCTCTGTTTAGCCAGCTAAGGGGGTGAAGGATTGAGAAGGGTGCATTGAGGTCATGGTGGCTTACTACAGAAACTGGACAAGGTTTTAAAATTCAGCAGAGGTAGCTGTCATCTCAGGCACACAGCCAATTCCCGAATCAGTGGAAAGAATGTGAGAAATAGCTTCTATCTCCAACCAAAATTACCAGGTTGCATATGGGAAGCAATAAGGACTTCTTGCCATTTTTTTGCAATTGTAAGGACTTTGTTGCTTGGTTATGTAGAATCCAGTCTTTCCAAATTAGTTTCAGAACATTTATTAGTCTGCTAGGCAAGGTCACCACAGCATTGTAGATATCTTGTTGGCAATGAAGGCGACATGTTAGGTAGCAGCTCCTCATAAGAGTCAGGAGTGAGCAGAATCAGATTTTTCAGGTCTAGAAACTGTTCCAGGCCAAAATCCCAGGCACTCAGAGATTGCAGTCATTGCTTGTGTTAGGCAACAACTGAATGGGATTCTAAGATCTGTCATTTTAATAGCATACTGGACTAACAGAAATTATTCCAATGCCCTCATTTCTTCAAGTAATGTGATATCATTACAGAAAAAGAACTGGGGGAAAATTGAGGTTAAGAGTACTGACAAAAGTTTTTCTTCCTTAAAAATGCTCATAAGGTGCTTCTATTTTTTGTTAGATCAAAGTTTTTCTTGTAAATTGAAGGCTGTTTTCCCAGAACAGGCTTCATCAGTCATTAATCAAATTGTATGATTATTACACTGTTTCTATTATAGATACCAGTAACTGTAGATAAGCACTGTTGCAGCATTCAGAGACATTTTGCAGGGAAGCAAGATGAACTGTCATTTGCCATTGACTGTGAGCTGCTTGCTGGGTTTGTACACTTCAGGCTCAACAAAACTCAAGCTATGGCAAGACAAATTTAAATTATTTTCCTTCACACACACAAAAATTTTGCAGAAAATCAATGAAAATAACATTAAGGTTGTATGCTGTGTGGAAAAAACAAAAATGTTCAATTTACATCGCTCAAAATGTGGACAACTTAAATTGATATAAAGCATAAATGATATTAGATAACCTACATGAAATTATGAAATTAATTCCTAGCACATTGTACATCAAAGTTGTGCTTTATCTCATATAGGGGAGGGTGGCATGAAAGCATATTCCGATATTCTTACTTTTGTTTCAACACTTTTTATTGCACTGCCATGTAGAAAGACAGAAAAAATGCTATATTTATGTTAAAAAATACAGAACTGGATGGCAAATTTTTGAGAAAGTTTATTTTGTTTTATTTCAAAATGCTGGGGTTTTGTCCTTAACCAAGGAAGAAAGATTTGTTTGAATTGGATGATGGGTACCCAAGCACCCTTTTCGAATCTACATGATTTTCTGCAGCTTTTCTTAGTCCCCTTAGATACAGGGCTGGCACAATACCTCTTTATACCCTGATATTCCATGAGTACAAAACCCAATATGCTCTTGCCATCTCAACCTACTTTTATCAGTTTCAGATATTAATTTTTCTCATCATAAAGCTTGCACTTTTCAGATGGAGGTGTTTCAGATGGCAATCATCGCTGAAATATAGGTCTTCACATATTCAATTCATCCCAGCAATTTCAGCCTGTACTTGCGATTCTTTCTATCTTTAATTAAGTTAGGTTTTTTTTTATTATTATAACAACCTAGAACTAATGCAAGACTCATTTTTTTCCTTTCCTTTTCATCATCTTTATCTTTACTATTGGAAAAGACTATATTTTTGATTTTTGAGGAAAAATGTATTTAAATTTAAATTTCACTCTATAGTATATTATGTGGGATATATGGAATGTTTTTGATAAGGTAGTAACAACTTATTGGTGCACCTTCAGATAATTTTTAAGGCATTTTAAGTTATGAGGTGAAAGGGTTCATCAGTTGCAGGATGTTTTGTTACCATTACTGACTTTGAAACATTTACTTATGCTCTTTCTTACTCACACTAGGGAAAATTTCAGGGATTAATTTTCCTGACATTAGCTTCACAATACTTAAATTAGCTTTGCTCTAACTCAGATATGAAATAACTCCCTTCTGCCTGTCTGTGCATACTGTGATGATTTCACAAATGATTTGCTTTATTTTCTGAAACTTACCATAGCCTCCTCTGCAGTGTTTAATCCTTTTTTGAAAGCTGCAGTCTTTTGACATGACTTCTTGATGCTATCTGAGCTCATTGTTCTGAATCAGATATGGAAAAGTTAAAAAAAAAGAGGACTTGCTGCCTATTTTTTTTTGTATCAGTGTGATTAGTTGTATCATTTTCATTCTGTTATTTAAAGATAGTGACTATAGCAATTTAACGCTATTTTGAAGTAATGTGTATTCAGAATTCTAAGTTAGCTACAAGTCGCTCTGCAACTACAGTCCTGGCTTTTCACACATTTACAGAAAAAGCCAGCAGGTCATATCCTTATTTAGGGTGTGCCTACTGAACAAAATTAGAAAGATGCCCTCATGCTGTGCAGTATGCAGTATGGATCTCTTTTCAAATAGTTTCTCTTGGAGGGCACCTTCGCTTGAAAGCAGAGAAATGCCATAGCTTCTCCTTCATCATGTGTTCTACCTTGCCTTCCAGAGTACAGCAGTGTATGCAGGCTTAGATAGTAAGATTTTCTAAGACTGTTTTATAAGATGCTCCTATATTGCTATCCTTTGTTAACGTCACCCAAGAGTAGGTGCTCCCACAGGGCCAATAAGTGGTAGGATCTGTAATGCATCCTCTCAGCTGCTCTTTCTCTTTGAAAACCAGATTAGGAAGCATTCAGCCTTTATGACCTTCGTCTTTTTTAACAGTACTAAACTATTTCTATTTTTCTTCAACACTTGGTCAAAACATCACTGGTTGAAGGTTCTTGTCACTGGTCAAAGGTGCAAACTGGTAGATACTGCATGCTCCTGAGATGTCAGACATGTTGTAGTGTTAATTCAAACAAATTGATACTTCTTTGATCTTTTATGATAGGAATGTCTAGTAAGATGGTAATTTACATGCATCTTCCTATCTTCCGTTAAGAAGATCTGTGGGGACCAAAAAATGTAATGAATGCCAGCTGCAATGCTTAATGCTTAAAATACCCACAAGTGTTTGGATACGACAAAAAAGAGTTCAGTATAAGGGCTTCAGACTAAGATATTTTTTTCCAGTTGCTAACAAAAATCTAACAAATTATATAACAAAAATATTCCAGGAAATTAGCATTTGAGAATAAGAAAATAAGTATTTCATCATCAGAATAGCTTTTTCCTTTAATTCTTCAAATGAGGAAGCCCTGAAGGCAAAATAAGAATTTCTTCCAAACTTTCCTGAATATGCCATGAGTTCCGTTAACCCACAGTAAGTGATAATATGTTCATCTAATAGTGTTATTAATTTGTGAACTATTATTTTCCCAAAGTCTTCTGCAAGGTTTCTCAGAAGGGAACAACCTGCAATAGTTAATACTGTTCAACACTGGAAGGTATAATAATGCTATTAGATGATGCTTGTTTAAATATTTGTTTAAAATATCTTTGGGTGTATATTAAAATTAGAGGGCAAAATGAGAAAAACAGCTTTGCATTTTAACAAGTGACAGTCCTTTAAAATATGATCTGAAAATATTTAAGCTACAGATGTAAAACAATTTAAATGTATATGAACAATGATGAGGTCTGTATCAGCCATTATGTAAGAGAGAGGAATGCATGGATCACCACGTACAGTTTTCTAAATGTAGATTCAGTGCTATGAGGCTGTTTAGGGAAAAAAAAAAAAAGAATAAGAAGAAACCACCCCAAAAGCAAGGAAATGACAATGATTAACCTAAAGATCAGAAGCACTGAAAAGTTTAAATATACGAACAGGTTAGGAAAGCTAGGTATGCTTAGGTGTTTGAATCTGGAAAAGAAAAAAAAAAAGCAAGTGAGTACATGGAAAACGTGAGTCAGAAGTGGCAAGGAGAAAGTAGCAAGAGAGTGATTAATAACTCTGATAGCTCAAGAAACAGTGAGTTCAAAAATTAAATTATTATGTATCAGCCTTAAAACAGTAATAAGATGAAGTGTTTTTCCACCTGATGTGTCATTTAAATTATGGAACTTTTTGCCAAAGAATGTTGTGAGGCTCAAAAATATGACCTCAAAAAGGGATTAAACAAGTCCATAGGCAGGTTCCATAAACAGCTATTAAACGTCATGCTTTGAAAAAAGCCTCTGGCTCATATCAGAAGCTGGGGGAGAATATACTCAAGGAAAACTCTACGCTTGTTGTTTCCAGCGCATGCCTTATCAAGTGCTTAAAGATTTCTGGTACATAATGAGAACCTTTCTGTTAAAATTTTACATCTAAGTAGTTTCTGAGTTAACTATACCTGCAGAGAAAAAGATGACTGAAGAGCCAAGAGTGGTGTGATGAGGAATAGAAGTGACAAGAGTTTTGCCTATTCGATTCTATTCAACAGGAGGCAAAACACAGACGAGCCACAGCTTGTATTCTGGGGATTGTTCTTTAAAGCATGCACTGTACACACTCGACTATTCAGGCTTAAAGTTACTACCTCTTGGGCATGAGATTTTCCAACACTGACCAGGAGTGTGTAGAGCTATCACCTGAACAGATAGTGTGGATTTTACAAAATCCTTTTTTAAAATAGTACTTTAAAATACTAACATTTTCCTCTTTATTATAAAGATCATACTGCTTACAAGGCTTTCACAGCTTCCTAAGGACACTTCATTTTGAGTGGTGAGCCCATAGCTCTTCTTCCGATTGCTGTGACAGTTCGTGATCCATTCACTTCATGGTTATCTCCATCAATTTTGCCAACCCAGTTCAATTAGCTGCATTGCTAATGGGTTTCGTTGTGGCAGCCATGAAGAATAATAAAATGTATTACCACTAAATTGGCTCCTGTCCATGGAATTTATCTTTTGAGGTTATTTTGAAGAAAATACATGAGATTCTGGACAAATAATGAAAACTTAGTTGCATATCGTACTTCTTAGGCTTGCTAATCCCCTCAGGTCAATCACAATTTAGACATGACTTTGGGCTGATCTCTGTGATTTTTTGGGGATCGAAGTATGACTTCCTTGAGAGTTTGTTGGATGTATACATTTTACTAGTCTCATTTGGGCTCTTTCTCTTATCTTTCTGAATAGTTCCCTCCTGATTTATCTGGAGACTGTTATAAATACACTTGTGTGTATACAATATTTGCAAAAGCATTACTGCAAGTAATGGAATGGTATTCACAGAAATGTACAAAGCTTGGTAAATACATTTATGCCTAGAATTCAGAAGCTGAATTCATAAGAATAATAGTCAGTTTTGTAACCCTTTTGTGTCTTTAGTAACATGGTATCTCAGTCAGCTGTGTTTTTCGACAAAGATCCCTGTGATTTTACTACAGAACTCCCTATTTCAAATTTTGGCAAAAACACAACAAACCAGGAATTTAGATTAAGATGAAAAGATGAAAAATGAAATGAAACTCACTCTCTTCTGACTGAGCTTGACTATTTGGGTTAACTTCCTTTGCTTGTCAAAGCATCAGGCACAGAGAGGATTCCAGGATTGTTCTTTTAGGAAAGTGAAGAAACATTTCAGAGTTATCATTTTGCCTTGTAACTTGTAACTTTGCACCAAAGTTACAAAAAAACCCTGTTTTCTTGCCAAATTAATGATAAACATGTTTTTCAATCTGTGTAAGCAGTGAAAATTAGGTTTAATCTCAGCCCCAAGAAAACATGCAAATTGAACCTTGGACTTGTGAATAGTTTCAATGGGTTCAGACAAACTCATTTTCATGCATCCTTTTCTAAGAATCACTGTGATATTAATAAATGTTCATGTGTGTAGACTTAGAAGGAAGACATCAAAGAGCTTGAACCACACAGTATAAATAGGCAAAAGTATTTTTGGCAACCATGTAGTCAGTATTCATTTACCAAGACAGTAGAAATAGAGGTATGAATATATTTCAAATTCTTGCCTTTGTATAGTTCCTCTAAATCTAAGAGTAGTGCTATAAATTAATTTTCCCTAATGTGAAATCAAAAGGTTGGGGTTTTTATTCCATTTAAACACAATGAAAGTTGCAATTATCTCATTATCAAAGGCACAAATTCTAAGTATACCTAGCAATTGATTCCAGCTATCTGGATTAACAAATTAAAAGACTACCTCTGTGACATCTCTCCTTTTTTACCCAACTCTGAAAACACACAATGGCTTTCTTGGTTTTTTTTTTCTGAAATGTATGTACATTCACACTTTATGTTAAAACCCATTGGCTTTTTTTTTTTTTTTTTTTTTAAGTCCTGACTGGGCTAATAATTCTAAAAAATGATGGAATTAAGCATGGATTATCCAGAATCAGAGCCACTCGTGATGAAAGAGCAAATGCTGACTTCAGGGAGAATTTTCCCGGCATCTGCACTGTAGGACTTGGTAAAGAATCCTCATTTAGCAACCTCACTCTCATTATGGTGTTTTACACTTTGAAGTAATGATAACCATAATTTATGCAATAAAGTAAGTCTGAAACAAAGTCAGAAATTCTAGGAAACAGTTCGAAGAGTCTAATTAAACTTGAGAGTTATTCATTAAGCTTAGCAGTCATTTTAAAAAACAATATCTAGAATTTCATCAGCAGAGCAAAAAGCTAATTAAGAATTAGCATTGTCTTTAAATTTAGAAATTATCAGAGCTTCCATTGCTTAGAGAATAAGTGTTGTCTCACCACACTACGTTCTGAATTGTACCTTGTTAGAATGAATTGAATTCTGATATTCTCAAACAGTAATGTTTTTTGTATAGAATTTGATGCGGAGGAAAGTTAGCATTTGTTTCAGCACTCTACAAGAGACCTCTGGTTTCAAATCAATATTAATTTATGGAACTCTGTTTAGAGTTGTCATGGTTTAATAGCAGCTCAGCCCCACAGAGCTGCATGCTCACTCCCCCCAGGTGCAATGGGGGAGGGGATGTGAAGGGTAACAGTGAGCAAACCAGTGGGTTCGGATAAAGACAATTTCATAAGTAAAGAAAAAGCAAAAGTAAAGCATACAAGCAAAGAAAAAATAAGGAATTAGTGCACTATTTCCTATCAGCAGGCAGATGGTTAGTCATTTCCAGGAAAGCACATTTTCTTCACGTCTAATGTTTACTTGAGAAGACAAACACCCTAACTCCAGATGTCCCCACTTCCTTCTTCTTCCCAGTTTTTACTGTTGAGCACAACACCATACAGTATGAAAGATCCCTTTGGGCATTTGAAGTCAGCTGTTGCTGGCTGTGTCCCCTCCCAACTCCTTGTGCACCCCCAGTCCACTTGCTGGTGGGGAACATGAGAAAATGAAAAAGCTTTGGCACTGAGCAAGCACTGTTCAGCAACAGGTAAAACAACAGTGTGTTATCACACTGCTGTGGTCACAAACCCAAAACATAGCACCATATCATCTATAATGAAGAAAATTAACTCAATCTCAGCTGTAAACCAGTAGAGAATTCAGTGGTTAGTGATATAACACGTTACTGAAGGTACTGTAGTCCTACGTAAGGACCTTTCATTCAGCAATTACATAATTGTAATTGGGCTTTTTTGTCTTTCATTTGTTTTCCTCTTTTTTTTTTTTTTTTTAATTGTCTGGGTTTTACATCACATCTGTCACAGCAATGAATGCAAACCCCTACCTACCTGATTTTCTTAATGAACTATACCATGAGGAGGACCCACAGAAAGCAGTGGATGGAAAATTTCACAGAAAAGTACAGAACTTTTTCTCGTAAAGCTCTGTGTGTCTGTATGGACAGAAGTATTTAACAGTCATCCTGAAATGCCCATATAGAACATAGTAACTGAATAAAAATCTTAGAACAAAAACCAGAAAATAGAGGGAAGTAGTTCTATTTTTCTCTGCTGTACACTTAAAAAAAAGTGCCAGCAATTATTAACTTAAGTTGACAGTGTTTAGTAATGATCACAGGTGTCTGAAAAAGAGTGTAAGATTATAATAAGCAGAGTTTGGATGTTACTTTACCTGCTATTTTTACCTGCTATTTTTGCTTATTTTACATGAAACACATTTAGTTAGGACTGCCTTAAACAAAATATACATCTCCAAAAATTACACAACATGATATTGAGAAGCAAATTTTCCAAAGCTGACACATAAATTATATGTGCAAAATAAGTGTGTGTGGATAATTATGCACAGAAATATATATTTGCATATGTAATTACATCTGTCTGTAATGAGAGTTTGGGTTAATGATAATACTTGTATGGAACTTTTCTCTGACTCGCATTTTAATGTGGCTTGATATTCCTCTAACTTTGAACAGCTGCTGTTTCTGTTTCTTTTACTTTAAAATACTTATTTCATATACAGAGAGTAGGTGACAAGCTGAAAAGCACATTTCTATAATTTTACTGTTTCCCGTATCAAATTCTGAAGAAAGCAGAGTGGATTCCCTGCCAGGAAAAATGGCATGATATTTGAAATTCGAGAATATTCTTCACTGAATAAGTAATTGTGTAAGAGGACTGCTTTGCTTTGTATCTGGTAAATGAAAACTATAGATTGGTAGACTTGGCTTACAATTAGTTGATACTGAGTCAGTTCATTCTGGTTTCAGCTTCCCATTCTCTGGTCTCACTCACCAGGAGGCATGAACCCAGTACATTCAGGCCCCACTAAAAAGAGATATGTATATAAACACATTTTTGTGAACTTGCGTGTAGTGTATAGACTGTAAATGTCTTAGCAGAACTTTCAGAAACATTTTTAATTAGGAAATAGCATAAATATTTATGCATAAACAACACATTCATATAACTCAGCACAAATAAAATCATATGTGCCCCTATAAGATAAAATCCGCATGTATAGTCAGTGTAGGTCATGCATGTATGTTTAATATCTATTGGCTGCTGGCCAAGAATAAGAGGAAATAGAAATCAGGATCTTACGGGTGACAGTTTTTGCTATATCAAGTGAAAAAATCATATTGTAACTCCAGTTCTTGTCTTCTCCACTGTGTGCTGGAGACAGAAGTAAAGTAAAAATACATTTTTATGAAGATACTTACACAAACCTCACAGTAGAACCCCACAGTCTAAGATGAATTTGTCTGTCCAATATCACTGTGAAGCAGGGCAGTCAATTTATCTTTTTTTCACAGACAGGGACCTAAGGCACAGAGAGGCTAAAGCCCAGATTCAGACAATCTGAATGCCAGTTAAATCTCAAAGTCTGGTGTTTCCAGTTGGCTAGGTGCCTCTGGCATGGTGTCCAAGGTCATATAGGATGTCTGTAGAAAAACTGAACACTGAATCTAATTTTTCCTCATCCAAAAGTAAGGCTCTAAATCACAGGATGATTCTTTTTTAGAGATGTCTTTGTATCACCTAGAGTTGAGGGGTAGCTTCCACCTGTCCAGTCTACCTCTCTCCTCAGAAATATTTTCACATCTTGAAAGGTCCTGAATATTCAGGAATAGTTGAGTTAAGTCACAAAATTCAGCCAAGGTACACACAATATATGTGCAGTGAATTAATGTTAACAATCATAATACAGTGACATTTACATTCCAATTACATGGAAGACTATGCGCTAAATTTACATTCTCCAAATGCCCCCCTCTATAGTATGTCGTTGATTAGTCTGAAGAAACCATTAAAAATACCTTCCAAGTTGGACGAATCTAAATAGTATTTGAAGTAAACAATTCATATCCATATTCTTCTCCAAATAAAAAATATCTTTATGCAACTTGAATAGTTCGATCCCAACGATAGTGAGTTTTTTGGGAACAAAAAGCAGCTAAAGCAAAATAATGGAATCCAGGTTAACCAATAATATGAGAAAAATTACAGTGGTTAAAGGTTTTAAAAGACCAAGTAGAAACTTTGATATTCACATATAGGAAAGAATATGAAGTAAACAATAGATGAGGAGGGATTTTTCAGTCTTTGATGCAAACTTGCTGTGATTGGATAAAATCTACTTCCAAATGGTTTGGGGTTTTTGATTTTTTTTTTTTTTTTTAATTTTTATTTCATGTACTTTCATATTGCTTGGGTTTCAGCTGTGCACGAAGGAACATATTTTCAAGTACTCCTGCTTTGCCTGAGCTTACTAACAGATGCATGCAACAGTGAAGAGCAAGTCTTTGGTTATATGACTGTTAGTGGAAATGAGTTTACAAGGAATCTCCGTTATTGCAACTCAGAAATGGATCTCAGTTCTTCATTGAGATCGTGTGATCCAGGTATGACTCCAGCACAGAACTCAAATACAGCCAAGGAGCATGTCTGGATGCTGAAGCTGGGAAATTATCTCTGAGCAAGTCTGGAAAAAAATTGTTTGCAGTCCACTTCTCTCCATAATAGTTCTCCACTTGATCGGCAATCCTCTGTGTTAGGCTTCTCAGTGTTCCTGGACCCTGGAAAGCTTGGCTAATGCTCAGAATCTGAATATTTGATTCCAAGAGACAAGTATTTAAGCAAGGTGTCAGAGGTCTCAGTGTGGAGATTTATGAGCCTTATCCAAATTTACCTATGAAGTCTCATTTCTTGAAGCTATGACCCTCAGAGATGGTGACGTAGATTGAAAGCTGCTACCTCTATTCTTAGATCTCACATATGTATGTTATTGCTGGACTTCACTGATGGCTTTTCAGCAGTAGTTCTTACTATATCCACTTATCGTAACGCAGAGGAGCAGTATCTTACTGTTAGCTAACGTTCTTCTCATCTGTAATAAAATTATGTGATGTAATAAAATAATGTGATGTAATAAAATTACAGATGAGAATTACTGATGGTTGGACTCTATGATCCCAAGGGTCTTTTCCAACCTGAATGATTCTATGATTCTATGAATTATCATGTTAGTTGTTAGACATCACCAACAAATTATTCCTATATTGAATATCTCTTGGAGAATCTCATTCTGTGTGGCAACGGCTGCCTGTGGCTTATTCTCATGCAAGCAAACATATGTCTCTCAAAATATGTTATGCACTGGTAATAAATACAGCAAATATTTTCTAACAAGAGGCAGAGGCATATTTTAAACCGTTCAACAACCCAGTTTTGTTTATCATTAACAGCTCAGGCAATGTCTGTGATGATTACTCATATTGTAAGGAGTGACAGCTTAATAGGCAGGCAAGGCAGAGGACTACTGCCTAAACTAGACTAATTTCACTTACAGTTTCTTGCCCCAAACAGNGACTTAGAATATTTTCTTACTCTGGGCTTTTGATGACCATTTCAAATAAAGTTGCTTTCTCCTGTATATCCAAGTCACCAAATGAGAAGAAGCCTGCTTGTACAAAGTAGCTGGAAACACCACTGTGACTATCAGGTTAAATTCAAGGGCAAGATATGAAGATGCAGGTAGAGAAGAGAAGAGCTGGATGACATTTTAATGCATGCAGTTTATAAACACATACAGTGTGTGTTTATTTTTATCTTTTTGTTTCTTTGCCTATAGGAAGAAGAGGCCTCTTTTTGCTCTTTTTGCTGTCGCATCCTGTTGATTTTCCCACAGATTTCCTGTTGTCAACAATTAAAATTCCTTTTCCTATGTTTTTTCCAATAAAAAAACAGGGGAGTTGATTTTTCTGTTTCAAGAAAAGACTAGATTTGCTTGATACGTGGTATTCTATTTCATACATGTTGTGAAAAATGTGGATTTATTCCTTTCACAATTTTTATGATTTTTATTACACAATATAATATGATTGGCATTGTATTATATCCCCCTCATGCACACATGGGAAAATCTGTTATGGAAGACCCAGCACCCCATTCCTTCTTCCTCCACAGCCTGGCTGACTATCTAACTCTTCTGATTATTTTTGAATGTGTTTTATTTTTCTTTTAAAAAATAAAATTCACTCCATCCTGAACTCAAGTAATTTTCCTCACCTCACTTTTTTTTAAAACTGACAACCCTCTACCCCAAAACCTTTATTGTAATGAAAAGGTGATTAAATACTCTTGTACATAACTTTCACTTACTCTATTTCTCATCCTAATTAACCTCTAATCTTTAAATCTGAATGACATGATAATTTTTAACCTTTACTGAAGTCCCTTAAACATGTGAATGGTGTTGAAGACTTAAAAAGTAGTTGGATCTTCACATTTTATTACTTCCACACTGTGTCACTTATTTTAAAGAATGCAAGATCTTTTGTTTGGAAAAAAAAATCTGTCCAAGATAAAATATTCAGTAAGTCAGCTTTTTGAGACTGTTTTGCAGTTTGTTATAATTGATTCATTGCTATAATATAATATAATATAATACATATAAATTATCAATATTTTCATCTACAAATACAAACTTTACTTTTTTGTTGTTGTTGTTAGCAGATGATTCAGCTCCATCTCTATTGCACTTACAAGGACCAAAATAGAACCTGAAATACCACAGCTAGTATTAAACAATATACTGAGTGATTGTTTTCTGAAATGCCATGCGTTTCAGGGGTGTTTAAATAGAGCATCTTGCTTTTCAAAACTTACAGCAGAGCACCTGTGCTTTTCAGAGCTCTACATTGTATCATCCAAAGGTCCGAGCTAGTCCAAATATTAGAAATAGTCTAGCTCTGGTAATGCAAGGTAATTTATTGACTAATTTATCTTCTTTAGAGAGAAAAGTAGCTTATGTGAAGCTGTGGGCTAGTGCAGCTACCAGAACTACATTATTTAAAGTTACTATGCAGCTCCCTCTGATGTACTTCAGTCTGTGATGCAGCCATGCCTAATGGCAGGATTATTCCAGTTCAGCATGAAGAAAAATATCTTTGTTGTAACAGGATAACCACTTATACCTTACTGCTCTTGCCATTTGAGTTGCTTGTTTATAGAGGATGGCAATGTGTAAAAGTTGCCAGAATGACTGTCAGATGTATTCAGTGTTAGTCTTATATTTTCTGAGTTGTACTGCTCTCTTTCTCGATGTTGTCTTTCCACTTCACCAGATGAAATGTGATGTGAGTTACAAGAGGTACCTCAGATAAGAAAATATCTATTTTTTCTAATTCAACTATTTATAGTCTAGGGGCACCTAAGTACACTTTTGGAAACCTGAAAGTTAAATGATAGAGACACAAATAAAACAAAATACACCTAACATGACAGAATTGTAAAGTCAAATACTCAGTGGACTCAAAGTACATTTCCCAGGTTTTAGAAAGATGGGTAGCTTACAATGGAAAAATTACATCTTGAAGAACTTTGATAATGGAGTCACACATCAATGACAGTATATTAATGAACTGTGCTTTAAACATTAAGTTAATGGGTGACAACTCAATTCAAAGGGAAAAAAATCTTGAAGTCATTCTTTCTATTTTTATTACTCTCTGCAATGACTGCTTAGAATGTTGAAGAAATGAACACTCTACTCCATTTTTAGCTGTTAACCACATCTATTAAGAACCATTAACTTAGACTGATGGAATTTTATTTCAAGAACACGACACTGCAGATAACTTGGTTTGTCTTAGGCTTTTTTTAGCAAACTTTTTATAGATTTCCTTTTTTTTGCTCATCCTCGTACTTATTGCATCCTCTTGGAAACTCATGATGTCAATGATTTAACCTAATGTGAGAAGGATTTCAGAAGAGTTCCTCTGACCAAATCTAGAACACAAGTTGTAACTGTCCAGTGATTTTCAAAGCAATCTGACACACAGGCAAGATGAAAGAATGTCTTTATTGCTGCAGTGGATTGAACTTGGCTAAGAGCCAAATGCCCAACCAGGAGCTCAGTCATTCTCCCTCTACAGGATGGGGTNTTCTATGATTCTATGAATTATCATGTTAGTTGTTAGACATCACCAACAAATTATTCCTATATTGAATATCTCTTGGAGAATCTCATTCTGTGTGGCAACGGCTGCCTGTGGCTTATTCTCATGCAAGCAAACATATGTCTCTCAAAATATGTTATGCACTGGTAATAAATACAGCAAATATTTTCTAACAAGAGGCAGAGGCATATTTTAAACCGTTCAACAACCCAGTTTTGTTTATCATTAACAGCTCAGGCAATGTCTGTGATGATTACTCATATTGTAAGGAGTGACAGCTTAATAGGCAGGCAAGGCAGAGGACTACTGCCTAAACTAGACTAATTTCACTTACAGTTTCTTGCCCCAAACAGACGCAGATAGCACAGTACAGCTTTTCTTAACTCTGTCTCCTAGTTTAACCCTAATCCTCCAGAGTACCTAACATTTCACAGTCTTAGCTATAGTTCACACAAATTCTTTTCACTTTGTTGAACACGGGTCTCTCGCCTCTGAAATTGGCTTCTATAAAAGAAGGAGAGAACTAGGTTAGACCTCTTATTGACAAATGCTAACCTTGGAGCCTATTCAAAATCTCTGTGAAACCGTCATATCTGCTCATGTATTCCTACTCAGTGCAAAATTCCTGAGGTTTGCATTGATTACATTATAATATACACAATTTTCTTCACTTTGAATCTTAAGTTGATTCATAATTAGAAACTTATTCAAAAAACTTTATGGGATATATGTATGTGTAAGTTGTTAGGGTTCTTTTGTCTTTCTCTTTGCTTTGAAGTAAAAAAAAAATAATTAATGGATTGACTCATTCAAAGGAAAGAAAACAGAACCCTCTGATTGTTTTCTACTTAGTAGGTGACAAGACTTAGAATATTTTCTTACTCTGGGCTTTTGATGACCATTTCAAATAAAGTTGCTTTCTCCTGTATATCCAAGTCACCAAATGAGAAGAAGCCTGCTTGTACAAAGTAGCTGGAAACACCACTGTGACTATCAGGTTAAATTCAAGGGCAAGATATGAAGATGCAGGTAGAGAAGAGAAGAGCTGGATGACATTTTAATGCATGCAGTTTATAAACACATACAGTGTGTGTTTATTTTTATCTTTTTGTTTCTTTGCCTATAGGAAGAAGAGGCCTCTTTTTGCTCTTTTTGCTGTCGCATCCTGTTGATTTTCCCACAGATTTCCTGTTGTCAACAATTAAAATTCCTTTTCCTATGTTTTTTCCAATAAAAAAACAGGGGAGTTGATTTTTCTGTTTCAAGAAAAGACTAGATTTGCTTGATACGTGGTATTCTATTTCATACATGTTGTGAAAAATGTGGATTTATTCCTTTCACAATTTTTATGATTTTTATTACACAATATAATATGATTGGCATTGTATTATATCCCCCTCATGCACACATGGGAAAATCTGTTATGGAAGACCCAGCACCCCATTCCTTCTTCCTCCACAGCCTGGCTGACTATCTAACTCTTCTGATTATTTTTGAATGTGTTTTATTTTTCTTTTAAAAAATAAAATTCACTCCATCCTGAACTCAAGTAATTTTCCTCACCTCACTTTTTTTTAAAACTGACAACCCTCTACCCCAAAACCTTTATTGTAATGAAAAGGTGATTAAATACTCTTGTACATAACTTTCACTTACTCTATTTCTCATCCTAATTAACCTCTAATCTTTAAATCTGAATGACATGATAATTTTTAACCTTTACTGAAGTCCCTTAAACATGTGAATGGTGTTGAAGACTTAAAAAGTAGTTGGATCTTCACATTTTATTACTTCCACACTGTGTCACTTATTTTAAAGAATGCAAGATCTTTTGTTTGGAAAAAAAAATCTGTCCAAGATAAAATATTCAGTAAGTCAGCTTTTTGAGACTGTTTTGCAGTTTGTTATAATTGATTCATTGCTATAATATAATATAATATAATACATATAAATTATCAATATTTTCATCTACAAATACAAACTTTACTTTTTTGTTGTTGTTGTTAGCAGATGATTCAGCTCCATCTCTATTGCACTTACAAGGACCAAAATAGAACCTGAAATACCACAGCTAGTATTAAACAATATACTGAGTGATTGTTTTCTGAAATGCCATGCGTTTCAGGGGTGTTTAAATAGAGCATCTTGCTTTTCAAAACTTACAGCAGAGCACCTGTGCTTTTCAGAGCTCTACATTGTATCATCCAAAGGTCCGAGCTAGTCCAAATATTAGAAATAGTCTAGCTCTGGTAATGCAAGGTAATTTATTGACTAATTTATCTTCTTTAGAGAGAAAAGTAGCTTATGTGAAGCTGTGGGCTAGTGCAGCTACCAGAACTACATTATTTAAAGTTACTATGCAGCTCCCTCTGATGTACTTCAGTCTGTGATGCAGCCATGCCTAATGGCAGGATTATTCCAGTTCAGCATGAAGAAAAATATCTTTGTTGTAACAGGATAACCACTTATACCTTACTGCTCTTGCCATTTGAGTTGCTTGTTTATAGAGGATGGCAATGTGTAAAAGTTGCCAGAATGACTGTCAGATGTATTCAGTGTTAGTCTTATATTTTCTGAGTTGTACTGCTCTCTTTCTCGATGTTGTCTTTCCACTTCACCAGATGAAATGTGATGTGAGTTACAAGAGGTACCTCAGATAAGAAAATATCTATTTTTTCTAATTCAACTATTTATAGTCTAGGGGCACCTAAGTACACTTTTGGAAACCTGAAAGTTAAATGATAGAGACACAAATAAAACAAAATACACCTAACATGACAGAATTGTAAAGTCAAATACTCAGTGGACTCAAAGTACATTTCCCAGGTTTTAGAAAGATGGGTAGCTTACAATGGAAAAATTACATCTTGAAGAACTTTGATAATGGAGTCACACATCAATGACAGTATATTAATGAACTGTGCTTTAAACATTAAGTTAATGGGTGACAACTCAATTCAAAGGGAAAAAAATCTTGAAGTCATTCTTTCTATTTTTATTACTCTCTGCAATGACTGCTTAGAATGTTGAAGAAATGAACACTCTACTCCATTTTTAGCTGTTAACCACATCTATTAAGAACCATTAACTTAGACTGATGGAATTTTATTTCAAGAACACGACACTGCAGATAACTTGGTTTGTCTTAGGCTTTTTTTAGCAAACTTTTTATAGATTTCCTTTTTTTTGCTCATCCTCGTACTTATTGCATCCTCTTGGAAACTCATGATGTCAATGATTTAACCTAATGTGAGAAGGATTTCAGAAGAGTTCCTCTGACCAAATCTAGAACACAAGTTGTAACTGTCCAGTGATTTTCAAAGCAATCTGACACACAGGCAAGATGAAAGAATGTCTTTATTGCTGCAGTGGATTGAACTTGGCTAAGAGCCAAATGCCCAACCAGGAGCTCAGTCATTCTCCCTCTACAGGATGGGGTAGAAAATACAATGAAAAAGCTCTTGAGTTGAGAAAAAGAAAGGGAGATTGTTTACCATTTACTGTCACGCATGAAAAAGACTCAACTTAGTGAAAATTAATTTATTGCCTTTTCAAATNTTTCAAGAAAAGACTAGATTTGCTTGATACGTGGTATTCTATTTCATACATGTTGTGAAAAATGTGGATTTATTCCTTTCACAATTTTTATGATTTTTATTACACAATATAATATGATTGGCATTGTATTATATCCCCCTCATGCACACATGGGAAAATCTGTTATGGAAGACCCAGCACCCCATTCCTTCTTCCTCCACAGCCTGGCTGACTATCTAACTCTTCTGATTATTTTTGAATGTGTTTTATTTTTCTTTTAAAAAATAAAATTCACTCCATCCTGAACTCAAGTAATTTTCCTCACCTCACTTTTTTTTAAAACTGACAACCCTCTACCCCAAAACCTTTATTGTAATGAAAAGGTGATTAAATACTCTTGTACATAACTTTCACTTACTCTATTTCTCATCCTAATTAACCTCTAATCTTTAAATCTGAATGACATGATAATTTTTAACCTTTACTGAAGTCCCTTAAACATGTGAATGGTGTTGAAGACTTAAAAAGTAGTTGGATCTTCACATTTTATTACTTCCACACTGTGTCACTTATTTTAAAGAATGCAAGATCTTTTGTTTGGAAAAAAAAATCTGTCCAAGATAAAATATTCAGTAAGTCAGCTTTTTGAGACTGTTTTGCAGTTTGTTATAATTGATTCATTGCTATAATATAATATAATATAATACATATAAATTATCAATATTTTCATCTACAAATACAAACTTTACTTTTTTGTTGTTGTTGTTAGCAGATGATTCAGCTCCATCTCTATTGCACTTACAAGGACCAAAATAGAACCTGAAATACCACAGCTAGTATTAAACAATATACTGAGTGATTGTTTTCTGAAATGCCATGCGTTTCAGGGGTGTTTAAATAGAGCATCTTGCTTTTCAAAACTTACAGCAGAGCACCTGTGCTTTTCAGAGCTCTACATTGTATCATCCAAAGGTCCGAGCTAGTCCAAATATTAGAAATAGTCTAGCTCTGGTAATGCAAGGTAATTTATTGACTAATTTATCTTCTTTAGAGAGAAAAGTAGCTTATGTGAAGCTGTGGGCTAGTGCAGCTACCAGAACTACATTATTTAAAGTTACTATGCAGCTCCCTCTGATGTACTTCAGTCTGTGATGCAGCCATGCCTAATGGCAGGATTATTCCAGTTCAGCATGAAGAAAAATATCTTTGTTGTAACAGGATAACCACTTATACCTTACTGCTCTTGCCATTTGAGTTGCTTGTTTATAGAGGATGGCAATGTGTAAAAGTTGCCAGAATGACTGTCAGATGTATTCAGTGTTAGTCTTATATTTTCTGAGTTGTACTGCTCTCTTTCTCGATGTTGTCTTTCCACTTCACCAGATGAAATGTGATGTGAGTTACAAGAGGTACCTCAGATAAGAAAATATCTATTTTTTCTAATTCAACTATTTATAGTCTAGGGGCACCTAAGTACACTTTTGGAAACCTGAAAGTTAAATGATAGAGACACAAATAAAACAAAATACACCTAACATGACAGAATTGTAAAGTCAAATACTCAGTGGACTCAAAGTACATTTCCCAGGTTTTAGAAAGATGGGTAGCTTACAATGGAAAAATTACATCTTGAAGAACTTTGATAATGGAGTCACACATCAATGACAGTATATTAATGAACTGTGCTTTAAACATTAAGTTAATGGGTGACAACTCAATTCAAAGGGAAAAAAATCTTGAAGTCATTCTTTCTATTTTTATTACTCTCTGCAATGACTGCTTAGAATGTTGAAGAAATGAACACTCTACTCCATTTTTAGCTGTTAACCACATCTATTAAGAACCATTAACTTAGACTGATGGAATTTTATTTCAAGAACACGACACTGCAGATAACTTGGTTTGTCTTAGGCTTTTTTTAGCAAACTTTTTATAGATTTCCTTTTTTTTGCTCATCCTCGTACTTATTGCATCCTCTTGGAAACTCATGATGTCAATGATTTAACCTAATGTGAGAAGGATTTCAGAAGAGTTCCTCTGACCAAATCTAGAACACAAGTTGTAACTGTCCAGTGATTTTCAAAGCAATCTGACACACAGGCAAGATGAAAGAATGTCTTTATTGCTGCAGTGGATTGAACTTGGCTAAGAGCCAAATGCCCAACCAGGAGCTCAGTCATTCTCCCTCTACAGGATGGGGTAGAAAATACAATGAAAAAGCTCTTGAGTTGAGAAAAAGAAAGGGAGATTGTTTACCATTTACTGTCACGCATGAAAAAGACTCAACTTAGTGAAAATTAATTTATTGCCTTTTCAAATAGTTTTGGATAGTGAGAAACAAAGAAAAAAAAAAAACCCAAACCAAAAAACGGTGCCTTTCGCCCTGTCTTTTCCCAGTCTCAATTTCAGTCCTTCACTCCTGACTTCTCTACCTTCTTCTCCCACTAAGTAGCATGGAAGAAATACGGAGTTGGGGTTACAGTCAGTCAGTTCATAACAATTCCTTCCTTCAGCTTCTTCCTCTGCCTTACACTTTTTGTCTCCTCCTGAGGGGGCTGTCTATGGGTTGCAGTTCCTTCAGGAACACCTCACTGCTCCTAACATGGTCTGCAGAGGAATCTCTTCTCCAGAGCCTGCAACACCTCTTTCTTCTCCTTCTCTGGACTTCGTGTTCCCTCTGCTATTTCTCACTCTTCCCTCTCCCCATCCCCTTGATACAGAGAAAAGGTGCTGAAATAGTGAAGTCACCTGGAACAACCATAATCTACCTGATAAACCGTGCATGTGCCTTGATCTGAGTTACAAAAAATAGATATTCTATTTCTTAGACAACAAGGAAGCCACTGCAGAAAAAATGGTAATTGCTACCCAGTGTGGTTTTGCCAACGGTCAACTCCTCTGTACTTAACTGTAAGGAAGAAAAGCTCTGAAGAAACTCTGTAAAGGAAGTAAGTCTTTATATCCATAGGAAAGTCATTGAACACACAGTTCATCTAATTGGTCAAGGAGCTTTTGAAGTAAGTACTAGACTTATATGTCAGTATCTTTATGTGCATAGACACTTCTGAAGGTTATGCAGTCTGAAAGTGTTTGAGATGTAGTGTGTATTTATGTGTAATGCATCCTATCCAAGGCATCAAAAGAGAAAAACCAAAACCATAAAGATGATTAATTTTGAAAGATGTTTGGAAAAATTAGTTAACATCAATAATTATTATCAAGTAATTCATAAGAACATAGCACTTAGTAAAATTTTATAATTACACAAAATAAGACAAAACCTGATACATACTTTAATATAGTTTGTTTAATTTTTATTTTTTGAGTCAACGCTTAATTTGAAACCAAAAGAAAAGTACAGTGGTTCAACTGAGACCAATGAAGTCTAGGCCACAAAGATCGGGATTAGCTGCCTAAACTGAATTTGTGGAAGAGTATAAATAAACTCTTTCAGCCTTGGAGCCAGGTCAATACAATTTTAACTTTCTGGAACATCTACCTGATTTTAACTATATTATCTAATTTTCTTCTCTGTCTTCATAGACCCAGAAAAATATATCTATATGACACACATCTGTGTAGCACTACTCTTTATTCCACATTCATTCCCAATTCTACCATCTTCATTGAATAACATGCCAACAGCTATTCTAGTAAGGGGTTTTTTTTGGTTACTAATTGTGATTTTCTTAGTTTTGATGATCATTATTTTTTCTTTATGTTCTTAGGTTTCTTTTTAATTTTTTGTCTGTATTTACATTTACATTTACAGTCCAAGTGGTGCTGATTACAATTTTCATTTTTTGCAGTAATATATTGGTTTTTTCATCCATAACAGGTGTTTTTACTTAGTCACTGAATAAGCATTTAGTCAAAGTCGTCTTCTTCCTTGATTACCTTTCCAATTGGCCATTTATTCAGTTCTTCCTATAGAGGCCAACATTTTCCTGAATTTTCTGTCTTAATTTTCAATTGCTATTAATTTCACTTATAAAATTTCTATTAGATCTAATTAGCTCTTTTAAATTACAAGTTAAAGTATTTCTATTTTTCAAGTTCCTGTTTTCAGTTTTTCAGTTCCTGTTTGTAAAGAGTGAATATTAATTTTAAATATCTGAAAAGCATACACAATTCCAGACATATGGTACTCTATTCAGAATCAAAACACATATTCAAATATATTTAAGCACGTGGAAAAGCATATGACAAAACTTCCTTAAGTAGGCCAGAATGTAGCTTGCATATATGAGCTTTCTTAAACTGGAGTTAAAATGCACATAACTAGTAAAGTGATGCTTGCTATACAAAGTATGTTATAAAAATCTCTTCCTGTTTTGGGTATCTGTCTGTAAGATGCTACTGAAAACGTAGACTTTTAAAGAATAAAAATGCATTTTACCAATCCACAAGCTATACAATAGGCTCATTATGAATTATTTTGCTATTGATGCATTTCTTGTCTTTGATTTTCTGACTGGTCTGTTGCAAATGCCCTGTGTCATTTTGTTCCTCCATCACATCATGTTAGGAGTCAGGTAGCATAACATAACATGACTGGTTCAATTGAAAACTTCAAAAAGATAATGTTAGTGAAAAGCGTGGTTAAATCAGCTCTGGTTTGCCTCAGAAAACGAATCAGTCACAGTGGCTTTGTGCTATCTTTTGTTTTCTCTGTCCACATAAAAACTCTGTGGTCTTGTGGGATGATAATAATTTTACATTCATTTATCACATGGTAGTCTCATGAGTTGACCAAGCTAGAAAGAGAAACCCAAGAAAATTCTATTCCTGTACTAAAGCTAGTATCGCTTTTTCTATTAACAGTCTATGTTCTATTTATTCTCTTGCATAAAACATCTGGTGTATAGGCACACACAGAAGAAATCATGTTTTAACCACATATAAATATTACTGTTAGGAATTTTTTTGAGTAATTGTTTCAGTTATTTATCATACATTCTGTAATAAGTGCTTTGAATTAGGAAAAGAATCCTATTGACATAAATATTTCCCCCCATAATTTCATATATTGATTGTCATCTAAAACTATTATACTAGACTTTTGTAGCTAAGGGATTAAAGTATTCAAAAGCCACATATCAGAGCTGGGCAGACACTTGTGCCATTGTAGCAATTGAAAATATAGTGACAAAATTAATTCATTATGTGTCTTGCAATACATGGCTAGATCCCTATTGTTGAATTACTTGTAATTTGTCCTGGGAAACAGAGGTAAGACTGATAATACCTAAAAGTCTCACTAGTTACTGAAATCCAGTACTCACAGTACCGGTGATGTTTGTAATTCCAAGTCCACCCACTATTTAACCTTGTAGTTACCTAAAGACTTCAAACATATAACAATTTATTTGAGCACATTCAAGCCTACTTTTAAGTTCAAATGGTCCAGACACCCACATTTCACACCTGAACACTTCTGTTTTGGAATACGTGGAGCATGAATGGACTTCAAATTACCTCTTTCTTGTCTCTTAAACCCAATAGTCAGATCTTTCTAAGATCTGCACTCTTAGCAGGGCAGATGATCCCAGATCTCTGTGATTTTTGCTGTAGGGCTTTCTCCAGCTAATGCAGTTGTGCTTGTTTTAATGTGTTTCAGTGTTGATCACAGACAGAAGGAGAATAGTTCTACAGCTGGGTAGTATGTGCACCACTTGAGAGATGTGGAACACGATGCATTTCTGTGGGGTGTTATTATAGTTTCTGTGATTTTTACTTCACAGGCAACTAACTTTCTTCATGTCTAATATGTAGGGTAACATTAAGTATTCCCATAACTTGGGATCCCTAATCCTCCCTGAGAATTCAGGCCCACTGTTACAAAGTATTCAGGTTTTATCTTTTTGAGTGATGTAGCACTGGCTTCAGGAAGGAAATTCACAAACATGAACTAATTGCTTTCATTTCCTAAACAATGCGAGAGAAAATTCCCCATCTAGGAAGCCTCATTTCCTAGGATTGAAGGGCTTGCATGTGGCAATGCCTAGGCCAGCCAAGGGTGCCTGATAGACTTTCTTTACCTCTTACAGCTATGATAAATGGCAGCATGAATGTGAGTTTTCAGTCCCAGCTGCCTTGCTGGCTGGAGGTGCCTGCAGTGGGCTGAGCAGGGAGCTGAACATGGCCCTTCCCTTCGCGCTCATCACCGTGTCAGAGGTATGTTAAATCCCTTCCTCACCAGGAGGGAGTTCAAACCTATACTTCTCTGCCTTCCAGGGCAGCACACTGATCAGTGCTGGGGCTCTCAGTTCCTAAGCTGGGCTAAAGGCATTTAGGGTTGTTTGGCATCTAATTATTGCAGTGATTATTTTTTTTCCCCCACACAATGCAGATACATAAATTGTATGAAAGTGAAATGCTTTATATGTTTGCAGTTACAAACGCTTCAACACTATGACTTGCACTGTTTCTTAGCACAATGACAGAATTAAAATCTTTTCCCCCTCAAAACAAGGGAACTGCCTCAAAAAGGCAAATAATGAATGGATCTCTTAACTTGCTGGGCCATGTTATCTTTCAAGCCACACCAAGAAATTATCTGGAAAAGTACATGACACAGAACAACACCAAGCCTCTGATTTTGCTATAAATTTAACAGTACAGACAAGCCAAGTTTGAACATTCAGTTGTGCTCTGAGGTGCTGCCTAATTCACTGCTTGCTGTGGGCATTGTCCTTGTAAATCTGATACAGGTTTTAGAGGAGGAGCAGAAAGTGACACCAGAGCAGCACTAGAGAACAGAATAAAATCACAGCTCCTGAGTTACTGGCAGTGTCCTAAAACAAGTGATACAATCTTTCTAACTAGTTGTCAATGCCTAAGTGAAATTACAGCAATTTGAGGTAAATCATTGGGATTTTTGGGTACACAGCAACTTTCATGTTAATGATACACAACACCACTGTAAACCTAAATCCTTTTAAAATGTCAAACCTTTTTCAATTTGTGATAGAAGAAGTATTATATACTGGTTATAAATTATCCCTGATTATCTGAGTGGGAAATCTATGTGGTGAGAGACTAAAATAATCATGGTTAGTCCTTCAGTGCCTTTAAATATGGGGCTGTCTAAAATTAGTACTTCAAAGAGCATGAGCATAATTAAATATTCTTTTTCCTTAGACAAATAGGAATAGAATAGACGGCATTAAAGCAGGAATATATATGTATGTATTAATACCTATTAATATAGTGATCATTGTGACGCTAATGCTTGATGTGATCAAAGCTAAAAATGACTTCCAGCAGTTTAAAAGGACTGTATTAATAGCTTTCTATATAACTTGCCGTATATACAATTGTAGAAAAACAAATTAACACCCTGCAGTGAAGGCTTGCCTATGCAGCAAGGACATTCATTAATTTTTCCATTAAAAGATTTACTTGGCCTTTCAATAGATCTCAAAATGTATTGTCGTATTGAAACAAAGGTGGTAGTAAAACCCTTTTGAAATAACCTGTTTCTTCTATGAGAGGGTACACTAGCTGAAGCAGAAAAAATAGAACTAAAAAGCAAATGGATGTTAAAAAGTAGTTTGGAATGAACAGAAACAGAATTTATTTTATTTAAAGTTTCTTGGCTAAGGTGAAAAAATAATGAGGAGATCAATGAAGGTCAAGTATCATGACCATTTTAAAGCCTATGAAGTCCAATGTTGATTTTTAACCTTACACATTTAAATCAATTTAATCTTTTAAATGCTATCACGAGGCCTGACCTTCCAACTGACATCAATGAGTTTCAGAGACTATAAAATGAATTTACAAGTTTCTGTTTGATTGATTCGGTGACATCTTCATGTTGGTATAAGTATATTGATGCCACTCATCCAGTAACGGTGCAGCAAAAGAGAATATACAGAAGTTTTTTGAAATCTGAAAAGGTGGCTTACTGCCACTGTTATTTTCTCTGCTACTGATGATCATACTGGAGCAAGAATAGATGGGGAACAGTTAGCATTTTGCATATTTCTTAGGTTTAAGTCTAATCAATTGGTAAAATGATTTCTGCATTCACTTCATCAGAAAAGTAGTAGAAAAAATTTGCATTAATAAAAGCAAGGAAGCATACTTCCAAGGCAAAAGTCTCACTCACTGTATTTTCCTCATGTTGATTTGAAGAATAAGTTTGAGAGTTATTACAGATATTTCCTTGAGACACACTCCAAAATCCACTCCCCTTAGCTGCTTTGCATAGTCCACCCCAAATTGTTTACTTAATAAATATATAAGCAAATCAACAATATGGTATTCCATTGCTAGAACGTCAATTAGGAAACGCACTTCTTCAGGTCACAACATCCAAAGCAATATCATGCAAAAATTATTAAATGCCTTTTCAGGACACTGTCATCAGAGAATCTAACACCATTTCAATCCACCAAATGCAAAAATTTCACAGGGTTGGTTGTTGAACACTGGAAAAAGCTGCCCAGAGAGATGATAAAGTTTCCATTGTGGGAGACATTCAGCTCTTTACTAGAAATGGCCTTGATCAGGCCATCTATCCAGGATGTGGGTAGGATTAGTTGATCTCTGAAGGTCTCTTCCTAATTAAATTATGGCTTTTTATTATTTTTATTTTTAATCATTCTAGCATAACCCTAAAGATCTAGAATAAGATTGAAAAGTATGAATTACATGAAAAAGTTTTGTGGGATTATGGAGGGATATTGAGAGAAAATACATGCCCTGAATGTCAAAGAAACTTCTAGGAATACTGCATGTCATCTCATGTTATTTGAGGCAGTCCAGAAGGNTAATACCTTTAAATAATAATCTAATAATAATAATAATTGTAGTGTCTCATAGCAAGTTATGAGTTGAGTAATATGAAGAATTATGCAAGAATATAATCTTAGATTTAATCATTTATCTGTGGTACTGCATTCAAATTTGCCTCTACTATTCCTAATATGTGTGTCAGTTTGGGAAAATGCATGGGTTCCTATGCTCTTAACACATCTTTTTTTTTTTATTTCCTCCTGACAGCACAGTTGTGTATTAGTCCCCAAAAGTAAGTCATTAATTAAGGACTTCCTTATTTATTCCTTTCTCTGCCTTACAGACTTTTAAAATTTTGTTAGCTTAGTGGTTGGATGTCATACTCTACANACATGCCCTGAATGTCAAAGAAACTTCTAGGAATACTGCATGTCATCTCATGTTATTTGAGGCAGTCCAGAAGGCTGTTAAATTTTAGTTTAGTTTAGTCTGGTTATGCAGGTGTTATTCTTCTGTAACACTAATCATTAAAAAAGACCTTTTTTAATATTTTAGTGTAAATGGTTGTTGTGGAATAACATCATCAAGATACTTTTACAGCAAAAATCAACAAGCAATTGTTGATACAAATTGCTGAATATTGTGCTGATGTTATAGTCATTGCTATATGATTTGCAATTTGTTTGTGTACTTATTTATTAAATTTTATTTAACTTCCATGTAACAGAAAAAAGGGTTTTTTTCTGTGATACCCAGAAACATAATACCTTTAAATAATAATCTAACATAATACCTTTAAANCTTTTTTTTTTTATTTCCTCCTGACAGCACAGTTGTGTATTAGTCCCCAAAAGTAAGTCATTAATTAAGGACTTCCTTATTTATTCCTTTCTCTGCCTTACAGACTTTTAAAATTTTGTTAGCTTAGTGGTTGGATGTCATACTCTACACCACTACGCTTGGTGGTAATATTTATTGATGGAAGAATGCTGAGCAACAGATATAGTTTAGTGAACAGAGTTAAAAATGTAAAAAATTGTTCTTTAAATTGAGACTAATTTCTTTGGGTTGGTTCATCCAGGACTTGTGGCGAGTAGTTCAGTGTAATATTTTAGCTACTAGAACCGCTGAGTGATAAGCAATACCAGAGGAGGCAGTCTGATGGAGTAGGGAATCGCTGTATGAACACAGGTAGGATTCCTAAACCAAATGCTACTCCCAGTTTGTTCCTTCATACCTCTTGTAGAATGATTTTGACCATTGTGAGACTGTACAGCATGACTCATGAAGCCATTCTTGATGCATTGGAAAGCACTCACTTTCTAAAGCCTTAAAAACAAAGCCGAACAGAACAGCTTTTACTTCTAAAACCAGCCAGTCTTTTCTTAAAGGCTCTAGTTAATTGAAAAGACAGATTAATCATAATTGAAGAATGACTATGCTTCTGACTTTAAAACCTCTGTCAGTTTCTAATAATTAAAGTACAGAAGTAAGTGAACACTTTTCTGAGCTTTTTCTTCTCTTTGCCTTCAACTTTTTTTCACACACATAGAAGGAAGCTGTCCACAAAACTGACATGATAGAGGAATACAATGTATTTAAGAAAAATAGTAAAAATTTTAAACACAGAGATGTCAGTTTTTTCTCAAGTATCAGACAATGCAAAAGGAACAAACCATGAATTCTTGATGGGAGTAGCTATTCTGTAGAAGTTCCTAGAGAGATTGTAAGGACAACTGAGACTGCAGACTTTTAAGGAAAAATAACTTCCTCCAGGGAGCAGGATGAATCGTTCTTCACATTGGCTAAAGACTTCAACGCAGTGTGTGGGCAGGCAGTAATTTCACAGAAAATTTTGAAAGAGTGATAGATTTCTGGATCTGACTTAAAGTCCCATGGAATTACTGAACATTTCATTACAGTTTCAAACAGCATATCTTTGGAAACTTTCCTGGTAAAACAATCTCTAGTCCTCATCAGTTCAGACTTTCTCTATTTCTATTTTTCTTTCTTTCACAAACTTTCCATCTCTAATGAAGCTGAGCCCTTTCAACATTGGCAAAACTGACCTGTGAAACGTTGTGAATTATACAGTGTTTGAAGCATTATAGAACATTTATTTTTGTAAAAAGGAGGAGGACGTTGAGGTAATCATCTGTTCAGTTCTATTAAACTTCTATTTTGCATGCATCTTAGTTTACCAAAGACTGTTACTAAAAATATAGCTAATGCCAATCACCATGGTTTCATGCAAACGAGGTCTTTTCAAACAAATATATTACCTTTTTAAACAAAATTATAGGTCCACTTAGTAAAGGCTGCTCAACTGTGCATATTTCAATTCTTTCTCACATGATATTTTGATTTGAGAGCTTGTATTGTATGGAATGAAGTAAGTACACATCAAAGAGAAACATTACTCTGACGGACCTCATAAAGTAATAGTAAATGGCTAGACATTCTCTAGTGGAATTCATTTCTAACAGGACTTCCTTGGATTTATTCTGTTTAAAATCCATATGGACAGTCTCACAGGGCATCAAAAATAAAACAAAAACTAGAAGACAAGATTCACAGTTTAAGGATTTCATTCTACTCAATTTATTAAAGAGAAAACTGAGACATGATTTGGCTGATAGTTATATATGCTCACAGTTAGAAGAGAGATCTGAGAGGGAGAGGAGCTTTTTGACCTGCAGGAAAGGAATAATAAAATGTAGTGAATGTATACCAGAGTTAGATAAATTCAGCCATGGAAGTAATTAATGTGGTGTAATTAAAGATTAGAATAGCTACTTTGAGAAAAACTGAAAACCTGCATACATAGGAGGTGAGACCAGATGATCACAGTGGGATGTCATAGACTTGAAATCTGTGCAGATGTAGATTTTCTGATGAATAGCAGCATAAAAAATTGCTCCAGAATATACTGCATATGGTATATCATTTATTGTATGTGAATACAACAATGTATTTCTTAATAACAATGTTTATTTGAGATTAATAGACACGGTTCTGTAATATCCTAGGATTGTCTGCACATATCAAATATTCTATTGTAACACTTATGAGTATTTTTTAAATGTTCATCCTCTTCCTTTTGGATGTTCCGTATCAGTAATACTGACTTTTCTATGCTTCAGGTTACATATTGTCTTTTGACTTTATTTCACAGATGATGCAGTTTAGCTAAATGGTATGGGTTTGTATTATAACTGCCTTCAAAGCTTGAGAAATACAACAGAACTTTAAGTCTTTCCTAAACAGGAAGTGAGGTGCATGATGCAAACCATGGATATAGCCTTGCCTGCCACTTCAAAGAAAGTCTTCAAAGTATTGGTTGAAATGGCACAGTCTCTCATTTCTGCCCTGCTCTTTGGCGTGGTTGTCTCCTGGTTAAATCTCCTGGCATGTAAGGGTGTGTCTATAGAACGGACAGCATGTGAGACTCTATCACCGATTTCCCTGAAACTGTCCCCAGAACATGTTATGGTGGACCAGCTATTTTTAAGATTGTGGCCTTTCCCATTAGCTAGTATAGGTCACACAGGGGGATCTATAATCTCAGTGGATCATCTTCTGATCATCCATGTTTTTCTGGTTTTTTTCTGATCATCTCCGGAATCCAGATGCTTCTCCTGTGCTTATGTCCTTGGAACTCTCTTGAATTTTGGTTGGCTTGGTTCAGAGATGGTATAATACATAACAAGATTATTTTTTTTTTTAATTTGGTTTTTTGTTTGTTTTGGAAAACTTATAAGGTTTCTGAGAAAATGCATAATAGAAAGCATATGGCTTTTCTAAAACTAGTGGACACTCCTATCAAAGTTTGTCTGCTGTACATGCTGTGTACATGCAAGGACATATGATATACTCCAGCTCAGTGCTGTGCATCCTCTACACTTTGAAGAAGGGCTTCTTCCCTTAAGTTGGCTGAAAAATCAAGGGCTTCTTCCCTTAAGTTGGTTGAAAAATCAAAAGTAAACAACATTGCAGAATAAAACTTTTTTTTTTTTTTTTTAATAGCCGTAATTGACTTACAAGGAAAGACAAAAGAATTACCTAAAATAAAATTAAAAAATCTCTCTACAAAATAGAGAAAACAAAACAGAAGCACAGAGGCATATTTGGACTCTCAGGAGAATGATAATTGCCAATACAAATTTCATATGAAGATTTTTAACTAGGGACTTTTTATAAAGATACTGCTCTGCACTTTACTGATACATTTTTAGTTACTTACATTGCACAGAACACGCAAAAGGTATTGCAAAGGTACGGACAAGTTGTTGTTGCCGTAAATATAGGTAAGGTGTGTGAAAAACGTGTCTACAACCACAGTGTTTGAATCATTCCTTTGGAGACTGCCAGGGAAGGAGCTGAAACTGGGGAACTTTCTGTAAGTTTACTGAGACCGGTATGTCAGTTTTGTGAGCTTTGCAGAGAAGACAGTAGTGGAAAGAGCTGTTCGTTTGCATCTGAATTTACAATGACAAACAAGCAGGAGGGTGGACAGCCTGCTTTGTATGAAGAACTGTTTTTCTGTTTTCACAGTGGCAGCATTAGTTTTTTCTGAGATGTTAACTCTTTCTTTGGGGATAAAACAAACCAAAAACCAAAAACTGATGTGTTTGTTTCTCCCTAAGTGTCCCTTTCTTAATGGAAAAGCATTTTTCCTTCTCATATGATCCGAACCCACACCCTGCATTACCACATGTTGCAATGGGCTGCTGTTCTCACAACAGCACAGCATTTGCAAAGGTTGGCAGAAAGCATTGCACTTGGGAGAGCAGAGCATCTCACTACTATGTAGCTCAGGATACAATCTGCCCTTCTCCACTTTCACCCTGACCTGTTGCAAGTCCGACCCTCTCAGGCCAGGTATTATGTCCCGACCTTTGGACACATGCCTTTCCATACTAGGGAGGGAACGAACACCAGGCACCAGCACTCCTTGGCTGGGAATTGCAGCCTGTGTAATACAGTCCCTGTATTACAGTCCCTCAAGATCTGATGGCCCTTGGAGTGTGCAACCATGAGACCATAATAGTATGTATTTTCTTAAGAGACTGTGCTTATGTGGTTCATGTGGTAAAGGAATACCTATGAATGCATAAGCACAGCTTTAAAAGAAATCTCCTTTTTTCCTTGGAAAAAGGTTCTGAGGTGAGCTGTGAATGTCCACCAAAACCACGTAAACATCTGTGACTTAACTTTAAAAACATTTTTCAAGAGAAATTGTTTCCTACAGAGTTATAAACTCTTGTTTATAGATATGAGAACAGTGCATTGTTGAGAATATCATGTGCAAATCTTTTATTAACTTGGAATCAGTGCAGTGTAGTTCTCTCCTGGATGTTACACTGCAGTTCATCTCTGTTTACTACTCTCAGAGGGTTTGATTATGCAAGAGGATAGACATTCTCTCATCCTGACGCTTTTCATATGAGTTAAGAGCCCTTAGAACTTTCCAGGACTGAGTGATTTAGAAACACTCAAGATATCCTAATGTTTTGTCTTACTGTATATGACATTCATTTTTATAGCAATAGAATTGACTGTTCTAAAATATTCTGATTCTCTTCCGTGTTTACTAGCTACACCAGGAAGATAAGAGAGAGAATATTTCTTACAGTAATAACAGAAAAAAAAATAGATAAAAACAGTAGTAACAGAAAAAAATGGATATAAATTCCCTAATAGATGTAAATTGGAAATTCAAAGAAAGTCATCAAACGTAGAGGGTATGGTGCAATTAAGTATGATCTGATGTAATAAAAGAATTAACTCTGTTTTAGATGAGACCTTCATCTTTATAAAGCTTATTATAATCTATGGGTACTTATAATGACTGGAACCGGAGTCAGTGACCCAGAGACTTCCTTGTCTGGGTCCTTTTCAGTCTCACAGAAATTTGTAAAATGTTCCCAAGAGAAATAGAGTTTTATTGTGTTGCAAATGATACTGTTTATGTCAATGAAAAAGCAATAAATCATTTTCCTTTAAAGATAAATCTTTTTTCTTATTACATTCATGAACTCTTTCACTACAAAGCTACAATAAATATGTTGCCAGAAATGGATTTTTTGCAACTACTCTTTTACTTATTATGTTGAATGGTATCATAGCTTTATTGCAAACTTGATCCAAAGTGAAATAAAATGGTAACATTTTCATTTATTTTAGTGGGCTTTTCTTTTACTACTAAGAAACTTGACCACCAGTAAGCATGTGCCATCTGTACCCTACAAGGCTTGCACCTCAGAGAGTCTTTACATGCAGAATAGTTTATTCCTTACTCCAAATTTTAGAAGGCCGCTATAACCTTACACTGCCTTGCAAGTGAAATACTGACACTAAAATAACTAGCAGGTGCAAAATGATATCTATTAACTTTGATTTGTAATGAAGCCTATATGACTAATCCTCCTTTGATAGTTTCTATCGTGAAAGTCAGGTCTCAGACTGGCTGACTGAACTCAAAATTTCTCAGAGAAATCTGAGACAGCATTTACCCACCAGTGCCAACTTTCACAATTCTGCTTTTGTTGTTCTTTGCCAACGTTGACCAAGCTGCTAGACTGGATGTGGAAGGGACTTTAATCTTCTCCATCTGTGTGACCGGCGTTTAATCTTACAGCTTTTCCTGAGCTCTCTAAAACATGGTGTGTTCAGGAAGGATGTTCTGGAAGCCAACAAAAAGAAAAAAAGACAGGAAAGAGTGGCAGAACAGACTCCTACCCTTACTGCAATGCCATATTCTTAGGTCCCCAGAAATTACCATAAGGAAAATCATGTGTAATTTAAGATGCCCAAACATGCTGACCACTGCCTGACAACTAGTCATCTGACACCCACCCCACAGAAAATACACTGTGAAAAATCAAGATTTTGGCATTTACCAGCATGGTGCTTTACACATAATTGCATGAAAGGTGAAGTTCAATATTGATAAGCCACAGAATAACCCAAATATACTGAAAAAATTTACTTTAACACTCAAAAACAGTAAAAAAAAAAAAGAAAAAAAAGAAAAAATAAAAAAAGGTTACTGCTGGTGGTAAACAAAATGGTTCCCAAGCATGATTCATATATAAATTTTAGGAGCCTTCAGTATAAGAAAATTTTAAATAACTACAACTTTATTCAAATCTGTATTCCATTTCTGCTGTTCCTTCTGCTTTATGCAGTCTATCAAAATTCAGTCATAAATACTGGTAACATTTCAGCTCATGCTTAAAGCAACATGAAATGTTGAAGATCATACACTGTCTTTGTCTATGTATGACTAGATTTCTTTCCTAATTTTATTGACAATATAGCATTTCCTATACAAACAATATCCATTTTATATATTTAAATCAGTTATTAAAGATAAACTGTATCTTTTCATAAAATACAAGAAAATCAATAAATGTTCCATAGCCTGACAATCATAAATTAAGTATTTTACTATGAATTTCTCCTACTAAAGATTACAAATGCGATGAATTGCAATTTAAGCTAAATGTCTTTCTTTTGTTGGGTAATTTAGCTTTAGGTGTACTAAAGCAAATCTTTCTTTTGGGTTTTACTTTTCTGTTTTTCTTACTTGTTTTCATGTCTTTTCTCCGAAGAAATATGACAGTGAAAAAAAATGCAAGGCATCAATAAAAAAAGCTGCAGCAAAAGAAGTTATGCATACAGCAAACCCCGTTGTTACTTCCTCTTATGGAAAAAAGCTATTTTTTGAAATAGGTTATCAGTTTCCTTGAATAATTTTCCTTTTCCCACATATTTGCTTTGATGAAATTTTCATGGGGCACCTCTCCCAAGTGTAGGATGGAGTTATAGAGCAAAATCAAAACTAGATACCAGCAGTGTGAGAAAATGGTCTTTGTCTGTCAAGCAGTGATGTTCTGGTTTAAATCTTTTCTTAGTCGTAGACTTGAACCTTGATTTTTGGTGTACAGATGCATAATCTTTATGAGCAGCTGATCTTACTAGATCTAGTCTACTGTATCAAAATAGTCAAACATGGATGTTGAAAATTAACAGAATCAGGGATGCCAGACATTATGATAAGATGTATAAACCGCTCTGTATAAATGGGGGTGACAGGAATTGGATATTGGATATTGGGTCCTCTACATGAACATTTTAAAACAACTGGCTCTTTTGGGATGGGGTAATTTCTCCCTCCCACCCCAAAAAATTAAAACAAAAAACCCCCCTGATGCATTGTTAACATGAACAAATATCACTTCTAGATATCTTGACATATTTCATGTATTAGGAAAACTGTTAGCCAATCAGCTATAGATGTCTAAATATACGAATGAAAGCAATCCTTCCAAGGGATTTGCACTGCAAAATATCAAGCATAATTTTTCAGAACTTTAAGTAACATAAGGTTGGTAAGTATGCACATAAAACAGAAATTAAATATAGAAATGGTAGAAATGCATCTAAAACTTCATTTGATTATATGGCTGTTACAGCCTGATATTAAAGGAAAATTTGAAGCAAAATATGATCATCTCTAAACTAGAAAATAAAAATACTAAATATGACTAATCTCAATTTTTAGCTATTTCAAATATATTAATTTAATATGTGGATGTTGAGGGATCCACCTTTTCAGTGAAAGTAAGTTTTTCTGGAGAAGATGTTACAGCGAAGTTCTCATATCAGTAAGCATAGCAACATCTGAGGAAATTGTCTTGCACAGGTGGATTCTGATATTCAGGATCCTGACCCTGCTAGTGCTTGTGCAAGCACAGAACTGACTACATGAACTCTTCTTAGGTTGTTCTGCAATAAACAGAGGTGAACAGTTAGGAATCTGGCTTTGTTTTAATTTCTGAATTTCCTGACAATACCTAAAATTGAAAATTTGTGATAAATAATCCTGTATCTTCAATAAGAAAGAGAAGGAAATTGTATTTAAAAATCTGAATTCACTGGTCCTCAAGCTGCTTAAAACTTGAAGCTACTGTAAAAAAAAAAGGAAAATTTGGCATGGGGAGATATACACATGACTCTTTTACAGTTTGGAAACTTTTTTGAGGAAAGCATTTTATTTTTGTTTTCAGCATTATCGGCTTAGGGTATTACTTTTTTCTCCTGATAAAGGAGCCTATTTCTTTTGCCTTGGGTTTACATACTCTCAGCATAAATTGTAGGACCTCATGATCTTGCAAGAAGACACGGATACATAAGTCACCTCTTACTTCTGTAGTCGTTGCAATGTAGGAAAGTGGCCTACAGCTCTCTTTGGATGACTAACATTCACTAGTCCTTTCAGCATGATACCACCACAACTACTGACAACCGGAAAGACTGAATTGAGACTTTATTTAGACATAAAGTTGAAGCATTGCAAAAATGTATCTTTCCTGGCAACTTGTTTTCTGACAAGAAACTACAGAAACAAAAGATAGACTCTTCCACTGAGTGAAATTGTTGATTTTAACACATAGGTTTCCATATGTCCAGCTTGATAAAGGGATTATACTTTTCCTTGTTGTCTAGAATGATGACTGGTGCTCATTTGCTTTCAAGCCATGACAGCAAAGAGAAAACTGTAAAATTTTTTCTATCATTTCTTTTGGGAAAGATTATGATTTTAACACACTGCTCCTATTTTTATGATTCCATGAAAAGAATGCTAAAATTGGAATATATTATTTTTAAAAAGTTATTTAAGAGAATAATAGACAAATACAATATTCAAATTTATACAGTGCTCTGACTAATAGTAGTTTTGTTAGAAAATAGTGTTCTTTGATCCCCAAAACAGTTCTTTCTTACATCATATGAGTCAAAAGGATGATAATCTGCTTGTGCATAGCAATAAAACACATGATAGAAGACAAGACCATAATGTTTATTACTGCTACTGCTTTTTAATTGCAGCTATATCGACCTTGGACTCAGAACTGAACTGAAACACTTGTGATTTATCTCTAATTGTAGTGAATAACTGATAAATCAAAATGTAACTGTACATTTTGTATGATTTTCATCCCTTTTTCTTACATTACACATCTTCCACTTTTAAAAATGTAGATAATCAGCTGGTTTTCTATCTTTCCTAATCATACATTTTTGAGAAAATTTAGTTTATAATTCACTTAAGGGTGTATTTGCTCAGAATTTATACTCTGTTTTGCAACTTACAATTAACCTGTGGTTATCTTCTGTAACCTGTGACCAGCTCGTTTTCTGTCTTTTGAAATTTGCTCATGAAACTTCTTGGTGATTGGGTCACAGTTCTAGGTTAGCTTTGGCAACCTGATTGTTCTGAATTGATTTTATACCATTTCTCCAATGGGCTGCAAAGGAGTTATTAGTGAACAGACAGTGTCTCCTGTTCCACAGATCTACTTGTGCTGTAGTAAAGTGATGCTCTACACTACTAACCCTGAATGATGTTCCCAAGTCCTCTTGTCTTCACCCCAGAGCACTGAATTTCCAATAACATGTGCTTTCATTGCCTGGTATACACAAGAATGGCTTCCTCACAGTGTGCTCTAAGGCTCGTTTTCAGCCCGCTTGTACCTGAAGGTGAGCCTAGGAGTGTTGTTCCAAGGATGTAGACATTGACTTTTTTTATGTGCTTTTCTATGTGGAGGTATTCTCCTCCTACACATCAATGTTCTCAAGCAAATGCAAGGATCCTCAGGCTTTGTGTTGGTGCAGTTTCTAACACTCTGATGGAGTGGTATTCAATGTAATTTGAGCTTCTCTGCAGTCTTGCTATACTTAACGACCTGGCTCCTAAGTTGTCTTTTTTCATTCTCTAAAAAATTAGTGCTTTGATCTGACTTTTCCTCTCTGAATAATTCTTTCTTAATTATCACAAAAAAATTTTCTCTCCCTGTGATGGAAAGATGTTCAGTCTTGGGTTGATGATCTTAAAAGTTACTGCCCCAAAATTAAAATTGCCACAAATAAATGAAATCATATCTGTTTTTCCATATCCTTATTCAGTTTATGTTGGAATATTTCAAGGGTATGGCAGTTTTTCTGGGAGTTCAAACCAAATGATGGCTACTAAAAGACAGGCAAGGGTTCGGATGATCATTTATACAGACACAATCAGTGAATTGATATTTCTTGGACAAACCAAGTAATACATCCCTAATATTGACAATAATTTCAATGATTCAATGTTTTTCAGTTGGTGTGAAACTCATCTGGTGTTTCTGAGCTGGTGTAGGTTTTCTTAACCACTATTAAAGTTCTGAACTGTAGGCGCAATAGTTGCCTCTTTGCAGGTTTGCCAGTTTCTTATTCAGAGACTCAAGACAGAGAGTTCTAAATGCATTAAGAGCAATTTTCAAGTAGGAATAAGAGAAATTCATCATTAATCTCAGTATTGTTTGTACATATTGTTTTCTTTGAATAATACTTGTATTAGGTATTAGGTATATCACTTGTATTATTAGGTTTTGTATTTGTGTTTATATTTTCCCAAGAAATCAAATGTTTTTATTAACTGAACACACAAGTCCCTAACAAATTGCTTTGTTAAAACTATTGAATATTTGTATATCTATAACAGACTGAATGAAAGACTTCACAAGTTTGTTAAGTTGTGGACCTATCTGATCAGCTTCCATCATGCAAGGGTCATTGGTAGGTTCGATTGATATCATGGAAGTTTGAAAAGGAAGTTTTCACAATGTGAGAGACCATGCACAAGCTTCTTTTAATTCTGTTACCCTGTATCACCCTTGTATTGTGCACCTTTGTAAGGCAGACGAGCATAAGCACTGCTTTGCTCTGAACTCTAGTACCAAATTTTATGCTGCCTTTTGGTAATCTGGTTTTAATATTTACTTTTAGGCGTTTTATTCCAATTTTATAAGCTGTCTACTTATTCTCTGCTTCCTCACTGAGACCGAGTGTCTAGCATTTTGTCTTGGCATATGCAGTACATAGTGGAAATCATGTTGTTAATACAGTATTGTAGGCTTGGCGACATTTATTCAACGTCAGCCTTTATGGATTTTTTTTTCATTTTACAGAAAGTTGCAACAGGAATGTTATGTACCTTTTGGCTTTTCAGTTCTAGGAGACAGGAACAGCACAACCTCTGTGCAACATGTATTACTTACTTTTGTGTAGCAATTTGCGCGCACAAATCCACCTGCCCTTATTCCTACAGGGTGTCATATTAAAGGTTCTCTTTTTAACAATATAAACAAATTTGGCTTTCCCCCCTCCTTTTGTGGATTCTGTCTAGCTCAAGTACTTTTTATAAGGGAAGGGAGCAGACTCAATTAGGAGAGTCTACTGATTGGGATTACTGGTCTAGAGCTGTCTCTTTTTCCATGTACCTGCTGACGTGGGAACTGATGCCTCTCTGTCATCAGTTGCCTTCCTGCAAAGACTGCAGATAGAGGAGGATAGGCTTTGCTTACCCTACCTATTCACAAGACTGCAGATGTATGTAACTAGTCAAAAAGCATGAGAGATTTAACCCAGGAAAAGGGCGGTTGCTGTCCCAACATTTCTATGTGCCCTAAGTACCATCTTCTTCAGTTGCTCGGTCTCCTGCCTGCCATGCTGCTACTCTTCCAAGAGGGCTTTGGTTCACTTGTATAGCAAATTGACACCAAATGTAGCAAGAGATTATGTTTTCCTTGAGAAACAATGGCTTATATTTAGTACAGTATCTTTGTCTATCCCCATCTTTATTTTGAAAAGAGAACACAGCCCTCCCCCCTGCCAGACGTTAGGATGAAACCAGCTCTTAGAAATGATCCATTCTTTCTCTTTGAAACCTGCCCAGGGAAATAGTAGCAGTTGATATCAAGGTGTATTTTCACTGCTTCTTTGAGCAGCACTTTTGCAATTGGAGATGTAAGGGGTCTATGTTGTGCATGCATAGCAAGCAGATATTTATTAAGAGTACTGCAGTGTTTTAAATACCTCACCTCCTTTTCAGGGCTCCAGCACTGGTTGTCATGGAAACAGAGCTGAGAACCAGAAACTGGCAGCTGAAATTGCCTCATCCGCTAGTGGCTATGTCCATGCCCAGTCCTGCTTCCATGGAAACATGTCAGAGCAGCAAACACAAGGTAATGGTTTCCAAAAGCTGCCTTAAAAATAATCCTGAGCTTACTGTTATTTTGTTTGTCGTTCTCTCCTCACCAGGCCTGTTTAAGTAGAGCTATTCAAGTCTGCAGTATTTACAAGTTTCAAATAACTAAACAGGAAAAAAAAAAAAGGACCTAAAAATCAAAGGTGTCTGTCCTCTGATTTCCTTTACTGGCATAACACATTTTTGGGAGACAAACTGGATAAAAAACTTTGACCTGCATAGTTACATTAGCAACCGACTGTCAGAATTATCTTTGACTAATTAGGTATCATTTATTATGGTTCTTGTTTATGCTGAGCATTTTAGAAGCTGAAGAATGATTGGCATGGTTGGTTAACTAAGCCTCATTAATTCTCTATCAATACCCTGCCATATGACCTGAAACAGAATCCCTCACAAAAGAAATCAGATTCAGATAACATTTTTTAGCTTTCAAAAGAAATAACTGCAAAATAGTCCAGAAATTTTCAATGTATTTTCCCTCTTCTTTTCCTCAAAAATTTTGATGCACTCTCTTTACAAATGTCTAGACTTTTCAGCTGGCTCTAGCTCTTCTGTTTTGCAACAGACTTGGTTTATTTAGAAATCATGAGGCTGACAGTGGCTTTCTGAGAGAAGATGCTCAGTTTTGAAAAGGTTGAATGGGTTGCCACATGCTTAGTTCAAGTACCTGTTACCCTGTTGACCTTCTTTCCAAGGTGTAATGTTCTGTTTCAGACAGGTGAGGAGCCATTTTTTATCCCCCACTGTCCTAGCAAATCTTCTGTTTGTTGTGATTCTAGCTGGCTGGAGAAAGGCTGGCAGAATGTTAAATTATACTTGAATGGGGTAAATTTGTCAGTGTTGCTTTGTTGACATCAATATCTTGTAAGACATGACATGCTCCAGGATTCAGGGGCTTCTTCTAACTTGCCATTAATCCTGAGGACAGGTTTGTGTCTCAGTAGCCCTTGCTGAAAAAAGAATATTGGTAGTCTTTGTTTAAAAAAAAGAAAGAAAGCAATCCAGTTGAGATATAGTGGAATAAGCAGCTACTGTGTATCAGAGCTTGGGTTTTTTGTATGAGATCCCTGCCTTGTGTGGTAAGAAAGACATTACATGCTGAAGCCTTCATGTCAGCTAATAAAACCAAAACCTATTTGAAATGTCATTTTATTCTAAAGTTTTCTGTGAAAAGCCACTATTTAAAACTTCTTAGAGAAATACAGTCTACCACTGGTTCATGCTTTAATATCACTTAATACCTCTCTCTTTACCAGCTGGTAAGTCTCAGGTGAGTTGCTGAATGTTTTAAAGCAGAGAATATCAAAAAGAAAGCTTTTTGCCTCAGATTCCTCTGAGTCTTCCTGACCCGCCAGAGAAAAGCAAAGCATAATTCTGCTTTGGGTTTTGAGATGGTCAGAATGACCCCAAATGTGTAGGCAATCAGACAGATGTTAACTGTATGTGCACTATGTTCTGTGCCTTCCACCACTGATTAATTTTCACCTTCTTTGTTCTTTTCGGCTAAAACAGATGTTACTATTATTCTGAATTTCTGAAAATGTAGTTTTGGCCCCATAGGCTGTGAACAAATTGAGTTTCATTAAAAAA